>JANRGW010003191.1:0-82211 GCA_024733675.1 Psilopsiagon aymara | reverse complement strand
CGGGCGGCGGCGGGCGGCGTGACTCCGCCGAGGGGCGGCCGCGCTGCATGGGGCCGGGCGCCGGCCGCCATGGAGGGGGTGCTGTACAAGTGGACCAACTATCTGAGCGGTGAGTTGCTGCCGGTCCTCAGCCTCCGCGCGGGGCGGGCTTCCCCAGCGGCACGGTGCCCTCCTCTGCTCTGTATGTGTGTTGGCTGAGTCGGGATCAACGCCGAGCCCGCCGTGCTGGGGACCGGTCCCAGCGCACCCAGCTGTGCTGCCGCATTGTCACTCCCCAGCGCTGGAGGAGGCGTTGGACCCGCTTGTGGGGGGGTCCCTGGGGTGGTGGGTTGGGGTTCGGGGTTGTTCTGGATGCGCTGGGTCATATTCGCCAGCGAATTTCCCCTGTGAAACTTTGATTGCCCTTACGGAGGCGCTGTGGGGAGTTGGGGGAATCCTGGAGCTGGAAGGAAAAGGTGTCGGCGTTAAATCACACTTGGGCCATTGGGGTGAAAATGCGTTGAAAACCAGAAAAGAAAGAGCAGGCAGTGTCCTGCTGGCGTTAGGCCCAGATTGTCATTTTTGGGGTGTCCCCATGCCATGGGAGGTTTGACTTTGTTAGCAGATTCGGAACAGCCGTACATGGCCAGGGTTTGTTCAGCAGAGGTGGTGGGGTTAGAAATGCTGTAGAGACAGGGAGGGTCGGTGCCACCTGTGTTCCTGTGGGATGTCCACTGCTGAATGCGTTGGAGCCGGGGAGGGGCTGTAATTTAGGCTTCTAAAACCTCTCTGTGGATTGTTGAAGCAGTTTGGATGCTTGATGGTCAAGGGAAAATAACCGCGACCACCTTGACATTGCCATGTGCAAGTTCTGCTCGGTAGTGTATGTATGAGGGCTGCCTTCCTGCTGGAGTTTCTTCTTAGAGAGGCTGGAACAGCTGCACCTCTCCGGTTCGTTGTGAAAGTGTAGGAAATCGGGATTAAACAAAGAAAAAGCAAGTGGTGAATTAATGTGGCAGGGGGATGGGGAGAGTGGTGCATAAGGCTGGATTTACTGGTGTGATGGAAGATTGCTGCAGCTTTTCCCCTCTAGGCAATAGGTGTTCTGAGAGGGGAATCAAAATTTGTCAGGTCTCAGTGAATAGACGTGGATTTTTATTTATCTATTTTTTGCTTTTGAGTTATGGAGCATGTGGCTTGGCTTTCCCATTCCGTTTGCAGGACTCGGGCTGTGCTAGGCAGGCTGAAACTAGATGATCTTAAGGGCCTTTCCAACCCTAACTATTCTATGATTCGTTCTTTCCCCATATAAAAACATCTATGGTTGCGTTTATCTGCAGTTCTGTGTGTTTTTCTTTGCATTGCTTAAATGCTGGTATGTATTTGGAACCTTGCTCTTGCTTTTGTGCCATGAGACCTGGGGAATGTCTGTGGGAACCAGTGCGTGTGTAGATGACTGACAGGCGTTTGGCATTGTAGTATTTGTGCCCAAGTGGGTGTGTAGTAGGATCAGCTGGACTTGTCTTCTGTTCTAATGATAAGATGAAGCCTAAGAACTGGGAATATGCCTGTTCCATCAATATTAATGTTTTTTCTTTTTCTAGCCACTCTGATACACATTTTCAACCAAATGACCCTTCATGAAGAAGGATGATGGCTTGCAAACCTCTCTCTAACTGAATGCAGGCTGAAGGAATATCTTTTCTTCGGATATATGAGATTTGCATCTGCTAAAAACTAATGAGGTTTTGTTCCCAACAGAGAGAAAGTCTGTGGTGGAGGATTGATGCGTCTTTCTGATTGCTTTGCTGAAACTTGACTCTCATAGTGGTGGTCAAGGTCACTATGTGCCTTTTAGGTTGTAGAAAATGTCATGTGTTTGAGAACAAGAAATTTGTTGCTCTGCAAGCTAACTATGCTTACATGTGCTTTCTTTTGCCATGGAATGAAGAATTCCTGCCCTGAAGCCATTAAGTTACAAATTTATGCAACGATGGGAAAAAAAAAAAACCCCACATGCTGGAATGTGGCATTTATCATAGCAGTAGCAGAGAGCTGGGGAGTGAAAGACAGGAAAGCCTCCTTTCAGGGATTAAGGGATCTAAGAAGGTTCAACAGGTCATCCAAAAGAGCATTTCTGCCAGTATTCTGCCCCCAGTATGCCTTTCTTCTTGATCAAGTTTAATTAATCTGGTGCTGCATAGTGTAAAGGATGTATGCAAAGGGTACGGAAAATGTGTATCATTTCCATATGTTGGTGTGTGCCTGTGCTAGTAACACAGCACTGATACAAACATACACAGCAGGTGTCTTATGCACTTTCTTCTTCATAACAAAGAACACACCTTTGTTTCGCACACAGAGGAGATAAGACGTTCATCGAAGAACAAGGTTCTAACCGTACAAAAAGAGAACTGCTTTCCCTTCTTGCTGTGAAAGAGGAGCTGATATGAGTTTGTTGGTGATAAGAGTCTTTTCGTTTTATAACATCACCATCATGTGAGGTCAAGTCTACATTAACCTATTTCCCCCTGGCTCTTGGGCAGGGAGCTAGATCTGTGTGGTAAATTACATAGTTATTGACAGCAAGAGCATTTCAGAAGTAGGAAACAAGTTTGGCTTTCTGTGGGCAAAGTAAACATAGCATGATTGCCAACAACTGAAAGATAGATTAGCTTGTCTTACTGCACAAACAAGTTATCTTGTTTATAACAAATGCACTTGTTTGCTTTATATAGATTAGGGTTAATTGAATTAGGGTTTTTCCTCTGGTGTTGATCCTGAGCTCATATTGTGGTTTCTCTATGCAGGGGTTCCAGTGCTGCCTCTGAAATCTCTTGAGTTCAGAGAACTGAGATTTTAGAGTTTTTTCCCCACTAATGCAGTGCCCACCAGATAGTGATTTCTCAGTGTCATCTTTTTAAGTGAAGTGTGCCAACTTTGGATCAGATATGCATGCATAGAGATCTAGCCTATAAAAATCCACTTGGGAACTTGTGTTTGTAAATGTGTGTCCTGAGATTGCTCTCATCTGTGCTGCCCCCACAATGTGGTTAAAACCTTAAGGGAGGAAGGAGCTTTGCAAGCAGAGTTACCGTTGATGTAGAAAGTGTGATAGCACTTTTTCACTTGGGCAAGTATGTGATGCCTCCGCAAACTTCAAATTATAAATCCTAAATATCCCCAAAGCTGGGTGACTTAAATCCTGCAGGTGTTGTTGGCCTCAGCTGAGCCTGCAGTCAAAAGCATGCAACTTGATCTTAAAAAATTCCTAGACTCCACCCATTGCCAAAACTCTTTATCTAACTTTAACATTGCACAGCAAAGGTTGTGGAGGCCGGTGATGGGCTTGTCGCATGCATAAAGGGAGTATAGCTCTTATTTCAGTTCTTCTTATTGTAGTAAGCAGTTGGGGTGATAAAAGTATTGCCCCATACCTTCCCTGTAGCTCCTCAGTCTGTTGTGCTGAACATAAGCCATTCCGGTGTGGACAGCAGCAAAGCCAGATCCTGGCTGCAGTGTTGTAGTAAGAGTGATCTCAACCTATGGGATGCTGCTGGCAGGACAAAGAAAGGGGAGAGTGGAGGTGAACTGCACATGAAGGCTGCTCTCTGCTGTTTGGAAGCTGTTTCCCACAGGACTCTGAACTCAAGCTCCAATCCACATTCTTTGTTAAGCATGCCTTCTGATTAATAAAACAAATTTGTCTACTCTTTGGAGATTGCCTTGTAAAAATCATCTGCAATTTTTATTTCTCACCAGGTTTATAGAATGAGTAAGCTATTGCTTACCCACGGGGAAAGAGGGCATGGAGTTGGGGAATACCTTTCTTCAGTGGTGTGTGTGAGAGCTTGGTGCTTTCAAGTTAATTCCTCCCACACACCCTGCTGAAATTCAGTTCAGATATTCAGCTTAGGCACGCCTTATGTAGGTAGGATCACTGGCCACAGGCAGGATTGCCACTAACTCTGGAAGAGGTTGTATGTATCAGCTCTTGGCTTAGGGATCAAAGGCAGCTTCATCATTAGAAAGAAGAATGCTGACTGCTTCCACTGACTTGCCTGGTATTCATTACGTGCCCTGTGAAATGGCTTTGATCATTTTTCTTCACAAAGCTAAGATTTTCTTCTTATTTGAACATTTGCTTTCTTAATTGTGCTGAGTAACACAATATCATCTTCCTCAAGGTATGACACATTTGTGTTCATGCAATCACTAGTGATGCTGCATCGCACCACATACTCTCCCCATCTTCCTGTATGTGTTCATCCACTCGTTTGCTGTGGTCTGAATTCTTTTTAGTTTGTTTCAAGACATCTAGAGACAGCACCACGCAGCAAATTTCAGCATTCACATAAAACTTTACATTACTCTTGTTTCTAATGATCTGGAATTCCTTAACAAACTTGGGGGTACAGCTCAAGAAAATGTGAAAAAGCATTAGGTTTTATAGCTTGAATCGGATGTACATGATGCTGCTCATAATAGGCCTTTCTTTTGGGAGTTCAGCTTAAGAAATATGACCTTTTAGGATGGGAAGCACTTAAACTTTCAGTTGATACCAAGCTCTGGAAATAAGGTCGTATGTTCTCAGAGATGAAGGAAGTAATTGAAAACTTCACACTTAGATAAACATCTGGTTCTAAAAAGCTTTTGTTTATAATGGTTTTCCTTCTTTTTAGTCTCTGGGTATAGTCTAAGTTCTGGTGGTATAAAATTAGAAGTCTGACTTTTGTGGAGGTGGACCTAAAGAGGTTTCTGTTGCTTTCAGGGCAATGATCTCACCAGTATTGTTGGCTGTTGCTGCTTTCAGGGACCGGGTGCTGGTTTAGATGGATGACCAAATCTTACCCAGTTCTTGCTACACCTTTCACCCCAGATGCTTTAGGCACTGGTTAGTTTGTTCTCTTCAGATTTTGCATAGTTATGTTTGTGTGGTTTGACCTTCTTTCTCTTGTCTCTCTTCCCTTCCCCCCGATCTTCCTCATTAAGCAATCTTGCTTTTGTCATACCTTTTTGGAACTGAATAATGTGCTTGCAGCAGAAAAGTTTGGTGAGGCTGCAGGATTGGAAATCAGTGTCCCCTCTCTCCTCTCCTGGTGTTCTAGTAATGCTGCAGAGCCTACACGGTGCAGTGTTCCCTGCCAGGTATTCTGCAGTACCAGTGCCTCTGCATTCAGTCCTTCTGCGCTGAAGTAAGTGCTCACAGGGAATGACTGGATAGGACAGAAGTAAAAGGTGTGGCAGAATGATAATGAGGAGATACCACCACAGTGTGGTATCTGTGTTTACATAAATTCATTGGTTGGCTGAGTCTGGCCTGATAATCACCCCAGGGGTCAGAGAGAGGAGCAGCTAGTTTGCTGGGGCTGGGAAGTGTAAACAGAGGATGGAAACTCCCAGGAGCAATGAATGACTTGAATGAACCTGTCTGAGCAGTGGCCTGGATTATTGAATTTTTGCCTCAATCATGCATAATGATCCTGTCTCTGCCCTTCATCTTTCAGTGACTGCTGATCCGTTGTGCTCTCCATGCTTTGGCTGGTCGCTGGCATAAAATCATTTACAAGCAAAACCCTCAGACAGCAGGATGCTTTTCCACTGCTGCTAGCACTGCCCTAACAGTTGTGATTGAAATGAGGGTGGATTTTGTGGAATCCCTGCAAGAAAAATCATTTGGGGAGAAGATCCCCATGTTAAAGCCAGTTCCCAGCTCTTGCTCATGTCCCTCAAACAAGAGCTTTAAAAAGTGATACAATTAAGTGCTACATCTGTGAAATTCATTACCATTAGGGGCTTTTGGTATTGATTCCTGCTGTTAATAAGCATGTAATCAAAGTTAAATTGCAATATGGGCATTTTTGGAAGCTGATCTCTCGGTGAGAGATAATAGCTCAGAGGAGAGACATGAATTGTCACACGTTCTTGATTGCCTTTCTGCTGTCCCTGGATTTTCATCGTGACAGATTGTTTTGGCTAGAGAATTGAGGCTGCAGAATGTTTTGTGTTACCTGGGATTGTCCTTCCCCAAAATACTGGGTAGCCTTAGGAGGCCGTATGGAGAAAGCAGGCAGCAGTTTTGGGTGCAAGTTGCTTACGTCAGGATAACCCTTAAACTGTATTACTTCTGTTCATTGCATGAATAAAAAGAGGGAAAGGTTTCAGGCTTGGTCTGTGTAAGATAACTCTTTGGCTGAATGCTTTTCCCTACTAGAAGAGTGGTGATGACTGACAGCATGGAGCACATGGCTGCGTGCACAGAACTTAGTCATGCAATCAGTTGTTAACTGGATTGTAAAATTTAGTGTGGGTGCCCAATAGTTGATGCTCTGGGATCTGGAAAATGATCATTTCCTCAATTTGTGACATAGAGATTTCCATAGCCTTAATTTCTGAGGGAAATTCTCATGTGTCGGACATTGGACAGTGGTCCTTCTGGGCAGTTATGAAACATTTGTGTTGTGTAGCTGAGGAGCTCTGCACACGCCAGGGCTTTTTCAGCACAGTCCATTAGCAGCTCAGTAGTCTTTCTAAACTGGAAATAAGATATGTTGACGTGATCCAGTATTTTGGCTGTTAGAGGCATCCTGCAACTGGAAAATATGATTTTCCTTGTAACTGGAATGGAGGTGTTTTGTGATCTCAGTTGCAAGAGGAGAAGGTGTTATCTGCTCACAAGCAGCTGCTATGTGGACAACCAGGAGCAGGCTAGGTTTTAGCAAAGCTGAAAACCTGGCAGCATTCATAGACTTACATCAGTACTGATAACTGGGGAAGGACATATATTGGGTTTGCTCTTGCTTTTGTCTTGCAGCTCTTGTTTAGCTATAAGTTGTTGATAACAGCACTGAGCATAGCCTGTGGTTCTTCCACCTTTGGATGCTGGGAGGTAAAACAGCAGGTGATGGTACGATGAATACACAGAACAGCTTACTTTGCCCAGGGTGGGATGAAAAGATGGATATTGCTTATTCTTGCTGTGAGATGTCTCGGACTGTCAGAGCAGCCGGTCTGGGACTCTCTTGTGGTCTTGCACAGAAAAGCAGGGATCTGCCCCTCCTCTGCCACCTGCAGCTAAGTCTTGGGTCTTGCCCGTAATATTAGGAATATGGATATGATGAAGGTGTTAATTTCTCCTTCTCATTGGGCAGATGTTGCCATAACATGGAAATGTCACAATTATGTCTTATCCACACTTAAAATCTGAATTAAGGTCAAAGAAGTCCAAGGACTGTCTGTTGCATGAGTTTTTTTTATATAGACTTATGTTGAAGTTCAAGGAATTGATAAGCATAAAGTATTTCATAATTCTAGTGGAAAGCAAGCAATAATAAAATCCTGGGTGTCTGCTCTTTGTGCCTTTTAGAAATGCAACTGGAACTGGCATCTCTTAATTGCAGCTTGTTTTCCAGGTCATCAGTTTGACTTGTTGAGTATGCAGTTCTCCCAGATGGTTTGGCTTTGTGGATGTCTAACATGATCTGCATGTCTTCAAATGTTTTTTTCTGTCTTCAGGCTTGGCACTTTGGAACGAATGCTGTCTGGAGCCTGAGTTGTGTAACATTTAGATTTGAATTATGTCCAAAATTCAACTGTGTTATCGAGAAATGTCAAGTTTGCTCAGTGATAGCTGCATCCAGACTTCCTGAAGTGTAATGGTGGAAGTAGGCAGATCTTTCAGGCTGTCTAAATTTCAGCAGAAATACTGAATCCTCAGCAGGTACAGATTGCTTAAATATGTTCCTGTAGTGGACAATATCAAATCTTCCAGGTAGTGTAGGTACTGTAAGTTTTACACGGGAGTGCAGTATGTATTAGAACGTTAACCTGTATCTCTGAAGTTGTCTGGAATCTCTTAATTTTCTTCTATGGCTGATACCTTAAGGTACTCCTCGCTTTTACTGTGCTTTGCAGTTTATTATTTGGGGTGGGGTTTTTCATACCTGTCTGTCTCCAGCAAGGTCAGTTTTTGCTATTAATGGCTCTGTGTCTCCAAAATGAGCTGTGGAAGTATGAGCTATATTTTGTCCTGTCTGTGCACCACCACTATAAATGGGCTTAGTAAATTCTTCTCCAAAGTTGTATCCGTGCTAGTACCAATAAGACCTTGGAAGGTTCAGCTTTAACTTTCTGTATCAGGTGAGGTCTGAATGCTCATTTCCAAAAGTTGCAGTATTCTCAGGACAGTTTATGGGGAGAGAATAAAAACAAACCCAAGACTTGTGTCTATGGAAGTGTCCAAATGTCTTTTTGCTGTTTTAATTTTTGTTGTTGTTTATTGTTGTTTGGGGCTTTTTTCCTTCCCTTTCCTCTTGTCAGTGTGAAGCTCCTGTAATTGAAGATTGTATCCTTGTTGTACTGCCTGTGATTTGTCAGCTACACACTATTTTTAGCTGGTTGTTTAGGATAACCTTCCCATGGCTGCTGACTCAGTGTCGGTGCGTACCAGGTGGTTATTTCATCTTCTGACAGAACCTTGTTGGGATCTTCTGAATTTTTTTAAATTGGTTTTCTTTTACAAACATGTGTTTTTATTGCATTTATCAGAACTGTTCTGAAAATGCTGTTCTAGTTAACAATTGCCTATCATTAGCTTTTAAATGCATATCTTAATAAAGAAGAGCTAGGTTCTGCAAAGGATTACAAGTAATCGCTTCTTCCCCATCAAAACAAAACAAAAAACCAAACCCCAAAATCACTGCCAAAAAAACCAACCAAACAAAAACCTCAACAGAATATATTGACTCATAACGTATTTTTAACCAGCCTCCAAAGTGATGGAGGCAGAGTGCCTTGTATGTTGGCTAATTGATTGCACAGCCTTTGATTGATGGGATGCAGTTTGGTTTAGCATCAGCTGCAATTGTAAGCTGTATGGCCGTGGCTGAAATGATTCATGCGCAGTAGCAGGATCTCCAGACTGAATTAGAGGCTTGTATTGACTGTGGTGCTGTGCATTAGTTAAAGGATTGGTTCTGTGCCATTGAGTGTCTGAAGCAATTAACTGCTTCTCTCTGCTGAACGATTGCCTCCTTTTTTTGTGAGTTCCTCTATATCAATAGTGACTTTTAGGATAATTTCTTTATTTTGGTGGCAAGACAAACAAAAATCAGTCTTGTTTTCTGGGTTGTTTTTTTTTTAATTCTCATTCTTGTGATTGTTTTCCTCTACATATAAAATAAAGAAGTATTGAGAATACTTTAGGATTTATAATCTTTTACATTCTTCTAGGAAATATGGGAAAGCTCTGGAAGGGTGTGGAAAAGAATTTGTTTAATTTGTTTTCTAGCCTTCCCTAAGGTTCAGCAATCTACAGACCCGGTTGGCCCAGCTACAGTGGTGTTGCTTGTTTAAAAAAATAACCAAACAAAGACCCCAAACCATACTCCTACTATCAGCCTGTGGCTTTAGGGCTTTCAGACCTTAGACTGAGTTGGGCTTGGCTTCAGCGGTAGCCTAAGGTGTCAGTCCCTAGGTGGTAAGGCACAGTCATTCCTCCAGTGTGGAGTGGGAGCTTCAGCATCTCACTCCCTTGATCCCAGCCAGGGAAACTTGTAGCTCAGTAATGAAAGCTGCTTTCTTCCAGTGATGTTGCTGTCTCATTTCTTCTGAAGTTGATGAGCTTATAGTTTTTAATCAGACATTTAATTGTGCCTTGTTTGTTTTTATCTTTTCATGGTGCTGTAGTACTTCCAAAAGAATAAAACAAAAGGGGTGATTTAGTTTTCAAGTCTGGCAGCAGGGTGGGCAAAAGTGTACCAGAACTATTGATTTTGGTCTAGTCTGGCATTTTGGTTATTCTCTGGGGAGGTATCCAGAAGAGCACATAATTAATTCAAGATTCTTCGTTTGGGCAGCATGGGAGCTTCAAGAGCTGTTGGGAACTGTTTAATTGAAAGGTGGTTTTCAGAAATCAATGCATCCACCTCTGTCCTCTCCTTCCCTTGATTTTTGGGAGTTTATTGCCCATTGCTTTCAGGACAATGTGGCTAGCCCTTCCAACAAGGAAGAAGACATGTAGGGCAAGACAGCTGGGATAACTTTTGGTGAGACAGAAGAGGTGGGTTGAGGTGTGATGGAGCTAATTGAGGGGTGGTGAACTGAAAAGGTTCTTTTGGAAGTGAGAGTATGTCAGTGACGCATGTTAGCAAAACTCCTGAAAATAACATGGCATCTCAGGAGCATACTGCTGCGGTCCAACTCCCTACAGAAGGGACATTTAGCTGCCAGCAAGCAGGGGTTGTGGTATACAGCATCCAGGCCTGTCTACAGATCTTTACTATTTCAGAGGATTTCACTTTCTGAGGAGAACTGAGAACCTTTGGGGCCCTAACTTGCAGTGAATCCCAAATGAGAGAGGTGGTGGAACTGCAGGGAGAGGAGTAACTGAGAAATGCAGTTTTGTTTTTCAGGCTGGCAGCCTAGATGGTTTCTTCTCTGTGGTGGCATCCTGTCCTACTATGACTCTCAGGAAGATGCCTGGAAGGGTTGTAAGGGAAGCATCCAAATGGCCGTGTGTGAAATCCAAGGTAACTAAGATACAGTAACACTCAGCTGCATGAAGTTTTTCTGGTAATGTTGCACTGCAGATGAGATTTCAGGTACCAAGAGCTATTTGGTGGTTTGATTTCTTTGGTATGTATTTGTATTGGTGTATATATATTAATCTATGTACTGTTTTTATAGTATTTTAAAAATGCTAGAGAGCTGCAAGCCTCTAATATAATGGGTGTTCTACATGTGGGTCACTGTGTTTCATGAGTCAGGGTGGAATGTCATACAGCTTCAAATGACTCTTCATAAGCACAAAGCTGAAGCTAGAAATATGCATAATAAACTAGTACTAGGTCTGCTCACTCAGAGCATGTTTGAAGTATGGTTATAGGCTGGAAACCTGAAGAGAAGATTGTCAGAGAGGATTCCCTTTCCATAAAGGCTCCCAGATTTACTGTACTGATCACAAAACTGCCTTTCATAGCATTTTTTCACAGCTGTACATGTGTGTGTCCTGTCTGTTCCCCAGCCCAGAACTGAAGTAATGAAATTGAAACAGGGGAAGTTTTGGGCTGTATGTTGCCTCTCTTTCGTTACTGCTTGACCTGCCACTTAACATATCTGTTAACATATGCAGATGGGTTGGGAAGGGGTAAGGGACTGGTCTGAAATACGTGTTGCTTCCAGTTCATCCTGCAGATAACACACGGATGGACCTGATCATCCCAGGGGAACAATACTTCTATCTGAAGGCAAGAAATGCAGTTGAAAGGCAAAAGTGGTTGGTTGCACTGGGAACTGCCAAAGCCTGTCTGACTGACAGCCGAACACAGAAGGAAAAAGGCAAGAATACCCTTTGTGATTGATTTTAAATGTTCATACTAGTATTTGGAAACTGAAATGCCATCATGGTTAGGCTATGAAGATTAATTCACTTACCTCTTTGCTTTCATCAACAATGTCACTTTCACCCCAGTGAAAAACCCTCTTGCTTACAAGTATGGTGTTATTCATGAGTCATTGTGAGACTTCTTGGCTTAACCTTCTCTAACCTCAGCAGAGTGAGTATGTAGAAGATGGGAAAACATCAAATTATTAATATATTGGTGATCCTGAGCAAATGCAGGGGCAGCAGGTACTTCCTTTATCTGAGGTGAGGAATCACTTCACCTCTTGGTCTTAAGTGCATCTTCACCAGGCTTTGCATCTACCAGTTCAAACTGAGTCAGAACTGAGCAGAAGGTGCTACTTGTAGGGTCCTGCACAAAGTGGAGATCTGATGTACAGTGCTTAGACGCAGAGCAAAGTTTATAGTTACAACTGACCTGCAGTAGCATGGGTAAAAAGGTACCAATGTATTTGCAGAACTAAATCATGTTAGTATTGTTAACAGACAAATTTATTTGTAATTCTGGAACTCCAGTGTAAAAAAATACTTCTGAAAAATTTCACATTGACTGTTAGTCATATCTGGATTAATCTGCTCAGTTCTGCACTCTCTGGTACAAGAAACATATGGACATACTGGAATAAATCCAGCAAAGGGCCACTAAGATGATTAAAGGAAATACCTGCTGGAAGAGCATAAAAAAGATGGAGCCAGACGGTTAGTGAATGGATATGGGGAAATGGGAATAAATTGAAACACAAACAACTCCACTGAGACGTAAGCAAAAATGTTTATATTGTGAGGATGAGGGAGCACTGAAACAGGTTGAACAGAGAGGTTGCGGCGTCTCCATTCTTGGCAGCGTTCAGAACCTGACTAGACATGGCTCTGAGCAATGTGCTCTAGCTGACCCTGCTCTGATCAAGGGTGTAGGACTATCTGTAGGACTGTCTGGTCTCCAGAGATCCCTTCTACCCTCAACTATTTCAAGATTCAAGTATATATATTAAATTAATCCCTTTATATTGGACTGGATTTATTTCTTTTTATTGATGTTGGACTGTTTTAGTGTGAGGTGTCCCTGCCCATGGCAGGGGGTTTGGAACCAGATGATCTTAAGGTGCTTTCCAACCCTAACTATTCTATGATTCTATGGATGTGTATTTTTCCTCCAGTGTTTTCCCCTAGAACCCTGATCTTTTAATACACAGTGTAACTGTTTCCTGCTTAAACTACTCAAGATGAAATCCCTACATATCCTCGTTTTTGTTTTCACTACTTAAAAGGCCTATTAAGGTCAAGTGTTGTGTGCTTGGTTTTTGTATGCCTTAAGTCTAGGAGCATATCCTATTCACTGTTCTTATCTGTGATGGCAAATAATACAACAGTATTTTATCTGTCAGGAGCATAATTTGTGGCAAATCCAGCTCATCTTTTTGAGTTGATAGATAATGTTTTGAAACAAGGAAGCACTGACTGAATTAGATTGAATGATACTATTTCAGCAGCTTTCCAAAGTCATATACTGAAGGATAAATGCAATAAATTTAATTCTTCTTTTGTTTCACTTTTTAGAGTTCACTGAAAACACAGAAGCCTTGAAGACCAAAATGTCTGAACTCAGACTGTACTGTAACCTCCTTGTTCAGCAAGTGCATAAAACGAAGGAAGCTAGCATTTCTGGTGTGTCAGAACCAGAGGTACAGCTCTAGTTTGGTGTAGATCACATCTGTAAACTCTTGAGCATTGTGGACTCTTCTGGTTGGCCAATGTAGTATTCACTCACAGTTGCTTAATATTGCACCCTCTTAATATTGTACCCTGCCTGATTAGGCTAGTTTACATTAAAATCTCAAACTTTGCAAATCTTCCTGACCAAAGCAGCTTCATTTAAGTGGAGTCTCATAATGACAGTCATCTACCCCTTGCTTTGAGAAAGATGTGAAGGAGGATGAACATCACTTGCTAGAAAAGCTGGTGTGAAGTTCTAGGATGCCTCCCTCTGGAGAGATGGGTCCTCAGGTGCAGGACAAGCAGGCAAAACATCTGAAGGTTAATTATTTCTATGTCCAAACCATGTCTGTAAAGATATCTGATAAGCTGTTTATGGTGGATTAACAGCCAGTGCAGAAGCATGGTGTAGTGTGTAGGTGACTAAAAGGCCATTGTTAGAACTTGCAGCTCGCAGGTGTTTGACAATTAACAAGTAACATGTTATTTATCCCGCTCATAGTTCATGCTTCTGGGGGAAAACTCACTTTCCCTGATCTTGCTGGTACTTAACTGGAAAGTTTTATTGCTAAAAGCATTTCAGTGTCAATAACTGCAGTTTGCAGTGATGAAGAGTATTGTGGCAATGTGATATTTTGTTCTGCCTGGTTTTCAATTGCAGTGATTTTTTTGTTCATGGGATTTTTGAAATTATTGTCTGTAGAACATTCTGTATCTATTTAATTCATTTACTTTTAATTTCTTGTGTCAATGGCGTCTTCTGGAATGTCATTGTTGAATACATCAAGGCTTAGTATTTAATACACTTTTAACACTAGAGAGAAGTAACCAAAAGGCATTGCTTTTAAAATGCAAGCATACTGAGCTTGTTGTGGTCAGAGACTGACAATAGTGGTAATGCTGGGGGGGGTATAGCCCCAGTAATACGTGATGCCAGTTCTCTGAGCAGCTGACACATTACATTTTAATTCATGTTACACAGAAATCATGACTGTAGCAGCTGGGGGCTTTGTAGGTGTTAGTTGTTCCAAATCTGTCTTCTGTGGTGAGTCTATTTATTCCAGTTGGTTTCTTCCTACAGAGTGAGATTGATATGGGAGCTCTGTTAAAATCAACCTGTGACACCTTCCTGAAGACTCTTGAAGAATGTATGCAGATTGCAAATACTGCCTTCACTTCAGAGTTACTGCATCAGACTCCACCAGGATCCCCACATTTAGCAGTTCTGAGAACGAACAAGGTAATGGACAGTATCATCTCCCTGCCCTGGGAGGGATGCTGAGGCTCTATTTCATAAAGTAGCATTTGCAGAAGTAAGGAATGTGGTTTTAACAATATTAGAGCTAGTAATCCTCCACTGGATGTACTCGGCTATTTCTTGTGGTTTGCAAGTGAGGTAGGGCCATTTCTTAATAAACAGTGACCAATCTTTTAACTTTTAATGATAGGGGGAAGTTATTAAGCATTAACTTTCTGGGCCTGCTCCAGCTGCAAACAGCAGTGTTCTGAAATACCTTGGCTGTACGGCGAGTTGGTCCAGTGAAGGAGCTTACAGCAATTATTACTCTCCTAAGCTGCTGCAGCATTGGATCTGTGGTAATACACCAATAGGAGCTGATAAGCTTATCTTTTAAGACAAGGGCACTTTCTTGAATCTTGGATCCACAACTTAAATAGGCAAAACTGGATCATCTCTGGCAAACAGCAGATTAAGGTATGTGTAGGAAGGTAGATGTGTCACTGCATCTGAGAAATATTCTAATAGTGTAATAATACAGCACCTCTTTTGTGCTTGTCTGTATACTGCCTCCTGGTCAGAGAGCTGGGGAGCATATGCTTAGTTTTTCAGCTTTTTTGCTGACTCCAATTTGTGTTTAATAAAACATGACGTTTGAGAAGCATGACACAGTTGTCTTGCTTTAAAGAATATTCTCCCTCCCCACTTATCTTACAGATAAAGCACTCTGTTTTGTCCGGTCACACCCCAATGGAAAGGTATAACAAAATTCTTTACTTTCAATCTTTCTCTAATCTGTTTTTGTTAGTATCTGTTACTTCCATATTTTTATTCTAGTATTGGATGCAGGCAGAATTGTATAGCTCTGAGCTGTGTACTTGGGAGCTGACACAACAAAAGGGAGCTGATTCACCCCATGTTTATCCTTTAGCAGCTCTTTCCCCTTTATTTTTCTCAGCCATCTACTTGGTGACTTACTGGTCAGTCACTAGCCATCTCTCTCCCACTTCAGTACTCTGTCCTGCATCTCAGGTTCCACTCCATAACCTCATAAAATCATTGACAGAGAGCAGGCTGTGATTTGTGGGATAGATGGCAGGGGTATGTATTTTAAAGTACCCATCAGGGGATATTATTTTAGTTACAACACCTGCCTGTGATTTTCTTTTTTTTGTAATCAGTTGTGTTATTTTTTTATTATGTCTCTTTTCAATAAAGTTCACTGGAAATATATTCAAACTCTGCACACTGAGGTTGAATCATTAATCCTACTTGCTGCAAAGAGCTGCCTGATTCCTTTTAATATTTCAGACAAGTTCTTTTGCTCAGAGCAGCCTGTGACAGCCTATAATTTGTCTGCTATTTTTCTCTTATTGTTGTTTGTGTGTCTTCACAGGAAGAAGCTTACCAAGCAATGTTTTATATACTAACCATTGTTCTTTCCCTTTCTTCAGGCAGATGGAATTGAGCTCCTGTGAAAATGGCTCTGTAAAAGTAGAAATTAACTATCAAGAGCAAACCTTTATTAAAAGTCTGGAATGTTTAAACCTGGAAACAAATGAAGGAAGTGGGGATGTTTCTATTGACAATCACATAGCAGAGGATTTGGCAGGTAAATACATGCATCAGCATTTATACGGGATCATTACTTTTTTAAATGTAAATGGAGGGAAGTGTAGGCTGCTTCAGAGTGTGCTGATACCTTGCTTCCCAGGAAGGGGAATGTCAGTGTGCTTTAGTCTGATATCTGTCTTTGTAAGTCTTTCATAACCACAAAGCTGAAGCCCTTGTTCATAGCTAATGTGGGACTGAATGGGGGAGGAAGCCAAAAAGTCTTTTTTTGAGGAGTGGAGGCTCCTCTAGATGCTGATTGACAAGTGTAACAATACAGTCTGGCAGAGCTTTGGTTCTTCTTGTGCTGTGGACAGGCACATTATTCCCAGAGGCTCTCTACTAGGAATGTTGGCGCCTCTGCTAGTATGTAGAGCTGCAGTGTCAAAAGAGGGACATTAAAGCTTTGTATGCCTGTCTGTGAGGGGTTGACCTTGTAGTAGCTCTTGATTGCTATAATGAATCTTTACAGAAAATTAACCCTTTTTCTGCAACTAAGAGTTTACTAGAAAGGACCTTATTTCTTCCATTATTTTAGCAATAGCATGAAAGTTAGATTTGTGTGTGACTTCAGTGAAAGGCTGTTGAGCTGGTTGAGTATAAAATTCCATCCAAAGTAGCTGTATTGTTAGGGGCTGCTGAACTTAATTTTGGTAAGCGTATGCAGGTAACACATTACTTCTGTTAGTCCTGTTGAATGGACTGGATCATTTGTGAACAGTAGCTTTCTCTACCTGGCTGTTATTCCAAAACATAGGTAAGCAAGTCAGTGAAACGGTTGAAGTTTTGAAGCCCAAGCCCAAGTTAATTAACATAGTGATCTTGCTCTTAAATGTGTTTTCTCCTGGGTTTTATTCCCGTTTCTGTGGCTGGTTGTCCTGGGTTCGGCAGTAGCAGTCATTTTTCTCTTTGATACCAGCCTTTGGTATCATAGCAGTATCCACCTGAGCAGCCAGTTTTCTTAGTTATCAGAAGGAGCGAACAAGTCACTGGTATTCTTTTGCTTTTGAAAATGCACTGTGCCACTTTATCAGCCCTGGGGAAGTTCAAACCATGTAAGAAGCAATCTTTCTTTCGAGGAGATGGGTCTGCTCCCTGCTGCACCCAATCACTTCTTCAATCCTCTTCTCTTGTAAGGCTGTCCTTGCTTGAAGATGTGTGGGCTCACCTCATTGGAGCCTGGTGCTTGGCCTGTTTCATTAAAAGAAACAGGGAGGGGGACTGGTTGAAATGTGGTCTGAGGACCCAATGGACCTATGGTGAGTGTCATAGTGCTGGCAGGGAAAGCTTTTAAGCTTGCATGATCCAGATGTCCAAGTGCCTTCAAATAGAAAGCATCTCAATGAATAGGAATAACAATATGGGTATGTAGCTGTTTTCTCTTTCTGTGTTTTTTCATCTGTTTCCTATAAATGTAAGGCATTAAAGAAGATGGAGAGAGCAAGCTGCAAGCTGTAGAAAGCTCTGATGCCAACAAGTTGCTACAGTTGGAAATGAATTCTTTAAGTGGATTAACTCTGTGTGAGGAAGACAGAAATGAAAATGATTCTGCTACCTTCTTCAGCGTCATGAGCAATAGGTAGTACAGATTTCAGTTTAAAAGATTATTGAAACTTTAAGCCTTTAGTTGACTCATTTTTAAGACTGCTGTCTGTAAAGCTGTATTTGCTAAGATTCTTCAACAAGACTGCGTGCAGCACAGTAATTGAAGAAGATATCCTTTCTAGAATTAGCTGTGCAGGCAAGAGTGGGAGGTTTTTCCTTGTTTGTATTTACAGGCCTTGCTTGCACAACACTGAATGTGTATTTTCTGCAGTTATTTTCTTTAACCACGTGAAACAAAAGCCATGTCTGTTTTGTTTCACTAGGTTTTATTTGGTTTTGCATATATCTATAAATTTACCTCTATGATGGGCATGAAATGTAATTCTGCCTTTAGAAGTGACACAAAATGAGTTGTTAAGGTAACAGCCTTTTCTGCCTTCCCTGGACACCAGGTTCAGTGATATTGAGCTTCGGGAGGAGGAGGGCATTCCAACAGAAGAGTTTCTGGAGTCATGTTATGCAATTGTGCCTGTTCTTGGTAAGCAGCGCCTTCTTTTCTTCTGACTACTTTTGACTGCTGCCAGCTGCAAGAAAAGGTGGAGCAGTTGGTTTGAAGAATTAATTTCTCTGCCAAAGTGATATAGTAGAAACAGTTCCTATCATCAGAATCAATTTGGCTTATAGCTGAAGATGTTTCTTACTCCTTCGCTTTATGCAGGATCCACTCTCATTTAGTACAAACCCATGTATAAGCTGTCTGGAAATATATGGTTCTATCTGTAATAGATTTATTTCTTCCCCTCAAGAGCAGTGTGGATGCCTTGCACATCCAGTACAGCTGACAGCACACCATCAGTAGTACTATTTGTATGATTTCTTGAAAGACGTCTATCCGCAGCTAATGCGGGCCCCCACCTGCTTGGTCCTTGCGTCTAACAGTGGGTATGAGGTCCTGTGAGCATGCGTGCTTTTGAAGGCTTCCGAAGTGTAGGTTAGTGTATTTAACACTTGTACTAACATTGGTTCTACACCAAAGAAAAAACTTCGTTTGTTCATTTATAGATATTATCAATATTCTCTTGCCATTTAGGAGAATTAAGACAGTAAGTGAAATTAATTGTTACTAAGACATGAAGACATGAGGACTGGAAAAAGACACAATTTTAAAATATGGATTTTTTTTTTCTTTTCTAGACAAGTTGGGACCAACTGTTTTTGCTCCTGTTAAAATGGACTTTGTGGGTAACATCAAGGTAAAAGCTTATTTCTAGCACTGATTCTTTTTTTTAATTAACAAAGTATCTTTTTTAGGGACTAAAGCTCAAGAATCTTTGTTGTAGGAGTCAGTACTGGAAGGCTGTTTAATGTTTGACAGTGATACCATCTGTCAGATCAGAATGCTGAAATGCTCCTAATTCTGTTCTCACAGTATATGTGGTCTTTGATAAATCCAGTTGTTGTGTGTAAGCTTAAAAAACATTTGATTGACTGGCATATAAAAATTCTGTTAAACCTAAGGAATATGACTGTGATTCTTAGCTCAGTAGGTTGTGGGTCATGATCAGATGGTAGCAATATTGACTTTAGACTCTAAAACAAATGGGCAGGGGCAGGGCGGAACCCTTTCCTCAGTGGGGGAGGAGGCAGTTAGTGCATTAAGAAGCAGCTCCTCGGCAGCCTCAGTTCTTGTTCTGGAAGTTCTTCCAGCTCCAAGTCTGAAAAGGTTTGAAGTGCTGCTTATGAGAGAAGATGTATTCATAGCAAGACTTCATAGCTTTTCTTTAAAGGGGAAAAAGAAAGCAAAACATATCTTCTGAGTGGATGATAAGGACCATCGCATGCATTCAGATTTGTTTGGTGCAAAGACACGTATTTGCTTGTCTCACTGAAGGAAGTCACTGAAAGACAGAAAATAACAAGAGAGGAGAACGCTATTTAGAAACCTAAAACCTTGACTATTCATTTTCAAGTGATAGGCAGTACGTACTCCTTTAATGTAGAAGAAAAATCTGTGTATCTGCCCCTTATGTATTTTCTCTCTTGTTTTGTGTGAGGAGTTATGTATAACAAACTTGGGAATAAATTAAAAAAGCTTAATCATGCCAATGACTGCTAAGTGTAATCAAGAAATTGCAGCTTAGCAGTTGCCAGAAGGTAATCTTGCTTGTAGTTGGAGCAGGGGGCAAATAGAGAGCAGGTTGAGTTAACTCCTATCAACTGGTGTGGGGGATGTCAATGTGAATCCAAGGCATTTTGTCACACAGAAATGATGGGTTCCATGTATTTACATGGTTCCATGTATTTTGACTGAGATGGGATTTTTTTGGTGGCATTACCCGGATGGCTAGCCAGACGTGTCTTGGGTGGTGCTCTGGGAAGTCATGTCCAGCATGGCAAGGCAGTCATGTCATGGCGAGTGTGTGACATGGTTGGGGATCTGTGGTATGGTTTTGAAGGGAAGAGTTCTGATAAATAGGTGGTATTGATAGGGCAGGCCACTTTTTTCTCTTAAAAACCTAAAGATTTGGCTCTTTTTTTCTTTTTTCCTCCAGAAAATAAACCAGAAATTTATAACCAACAAAGAAGAATTTGATACTCTTCAGAAGATAGTGCTGCATGAAGTGAATGCAGGTGTAGCGCAAGTTAGAAACTCTGCTACAGAGGCTCTCCTATGGCTGAAAAGGTAATGGCTTCGTATCTGCTTACACTATGAACTGCTGAGGTGCAATGAGGGACCTTTCACCAGTGCAAGCTTATGTATGTGGAGCAAATCAGTTGCTTTCCACAGGCTTCATTAATCCAGATTGGCTAGTTTCAAAATTAATATGTCACCTGTGGTTGTATCGCTGTAATTTTGCCAAAAGGCCTGCAAGAGCAATGGCAGGCAACAGTTTTTTCCATAAGAGTGAAGTTGTAGTGAGTGACTGATCTTTCTGGACCAGAACATCAAGCAGGTGATTTCAGGGTGTGGCAGAAATGTTTTAGTAATGTGTTTTCCCTCGGGCTGGGAGAGGAGATGGAGGTTGAGGCTGCATTTTTTTTAATCCAGAGTGAAAATAACATCTTGATTCTGAGTTTTATTGCACTTCTGAGTTTTATTGCAACTTTAGGGGCTTTGTTGTACTTCGGGTTATTTTGTTATAAACATGGTTTCTTCCTGTTTCCATGGCTTCATCCTCACAGAGGCTTAAAGTTCTTGAAAGGGTTTTTGACAGAAGTGAAGAATGGGGAAAAGAATATCCAAACAGCTCTGAGTAAGTGCCAGTTGCTTTGTTCTTTGTGTGCTTCTGAATTTACATACTTGGCTGCTTTCCTACCCATTTAGGACCTGTTTGCTTTTCTGCAGTGGCTGATGATGCAAGTAATCTCCAGTTTTGAAAATAGCCGCCTTCAGGTGGATTGTTAGCTAACTGGTCAATGTTGATTTAATAGCAGATGAGGATTCCTTTAACTGGCATACTTTTGACAAGGGAAAAAAGTATTCGTTCTGTTTTCTCCATGAGTTTGCAGCAGGAGTGCTCTGGAATTTATTGCTGCTGTTGTGTTATTTTTTTAGTTCCTTGTGAAATTGGCCATCACTCTTTGAAATCACCTCTTTGCCAGCATGCTTGTGAACTGCCTGTGTCAATTAGAAGGGAACTTGTAACAGAAGAGAAGGAATTTTTTCCAAGTACACAGTTTCTGACACTTACAGAATTAGGCTAGTGCCCACAGCAAGTATAAAACAAAATACAAACCCACCTTAGACTTGACATGGTTACCCCTGAGTAAGCAGCAAAATGCAGAGGTGATTCTTCAAGGTGGAACAGCTTGGGGTAAGTGTGATACAATATCAGGTAGTTAAAAATTTAACTGAAGCACAAGAATATGAAATTACAACAGTAACAAACTAAGACTGGGAAAATGTGGCTCAGAGATGTTTGGCTTTGTATATAAGAATTTTGTTTATTAAAGTGAAACTGCCTAGGAAAATAACAAGGGTCTTCATCAAAGGCAACACTGGGCATTCACAGGAGAGATACTGAGAGTTATTTTAGTAAAGGCCTGGTGCCTTCTGTTCTAGTGATCCTCAAAACTGGACCTTCAGATGTGAAGATGGAGTTCTTGGTTAATGCCCGAGCTAACCACTTTGTTTGAGGCTGGCTAACCATCAGCTTGCAGGATTGTTTAACCCCATATAATATGTTCTCAGGTTTGCACTGAACTCAGATCTGGACAGTAGAAGATGTGTTAATTATGAAGCACAGGTAGTCAAATAAAAATTACATTTGCCTTCCTGTCTGTTAGAACACTTACTTGCTGAGGATGTGTCAAAAGAGATTTGACAGCAGAGCTGAGACCCCAGTGCAAATACCCTGTATCTGTCATCAGCATTCAGTTGTAACTGTGGTGCTCAGAAACAGCCGTTATTTGCATCCAGGGACAAGAATATATCATATAGTAGTCATTTCTAAACTCTAAGTTCTCTTTGTGATGCAAACTTAAAACTGACATACATCTATCTCTTGATTTATTGATTTCTTTATTTTTCCTTTAAGACAATGCTTATGGAAAGACATTACGGCAGCACCATGGTTGGGTTGTCCGCGGGGTCTTTGCAGTAAGTATTTCTCTTGCTTGCTGATGAGGGTGGGGGTCTTGTTCATGGGATCTTATGTTGTATGTAATTAATAACCAATGTTAAAGTTCTAAGCACCACAATTAATAGATGCCTTTGTCAGACCTAATTCTCATGGTGAGGATTATGGTTATCACTATGTTTAGTATTGGGATTTCAGGGCGGAGCCTGCTTTCCGGTGCCAAACCAGATCATGCTTGCATGTACATATTGCTCATTATGTGGTTTCCAGCATAGTCTTGCAGGGCTATTAAATTAAGAAATTAGAGTTTGAGGTTGCTTTTTTTGAGGGTTGATCTGTCTTTGAATGTGAGCATTCAAGGAGGTTTAGTGCAGAGCGTGTCACGAGTAGAATTTATCGGCTAGAGAAAAGGGTTTATTTTTTGATCGGTCTGGCAGCTCCCCCTTGTGTTTATCACTGGAAATTATCACTGAAGCTGCAAAAGGAGAAAGGAAAGCTTCATCCAGGCAATCATAACAGAGACTTCAACTGGGAGAAACAGAAATGTTGGGGAGAGCTTTCTGAAAAGCATTTTGAGAATGGGACTTTAGTGCAGTAGTGTATGACACTGAACTGGGAGTTCTCTGGACAAACTGTACTTTATTTGAAGTTTGGATTTAATGTATGTTATTTATCAGTACAAAATATGATACGCAGACACTCCCTAAAAATCAGGCCTCGCTGAAAATGGCTTGGACTGGGTATCTATGCAGGGATAATAAGAACAGTAAAGTAAAAAGATGTTAGCCTTTCTGTCAGTAAAAATTCTTAACACATGCATGTACGCATAAGTGCATTAAAGCTATGCAATCTAAGTGCAAAGAGGGATGTATTGGAAGTTTTTCTTGGCTTTAGTTAGGTTTCTTTTCCTGTCCTGTTTTGCAAATCTGACAGCTTTGTTTCCTCTCCCAGTTAGCTTTAAGGGCAGCTCCAACTTATGAAGACTTTGTGGCAGCTCTGTCTGTAGAGGATTGTGATCCTCAGGAAGAAACATTTTACAAAGGAATGCAGAGGGACCTCAACATTTACTTACCAGCCATGGAAAAGCAGCTAAATATCTTGGACACTCTTTATGAAGTACATGGTTTGGAGTCAGATGAGGTGGTATGACTACAGCAAGACCACATCTTAAAACTTCAGGGACTGTGTCTGTTAACAAAGATTTCTTTCGTTTGAGTTATTTTTGGACATCATTTCCGTTCATTGTATCTCTTCACGTGGGAAGGGTGTTGTGAGTGTTTTGGGGGAAGGGTATGTGTGTTTTTTACTTTTTTGTTACACTTGGATGGTGTTTAAATGCAGAGATACTGTTTCTGTTTGGGACATAACTATGTCCATGATGAATGTTTTTGATTGTTTCTCTCCTGCCTGTGCACTTCCTTTTCTCTTCACCTCATCAAATTAAAAGAGCAGAATTTGGCTTTTGTTCCCTTAAAAGAGAGCTGCTTATGCAGTGGAGCATTGGGCTGTCAACATGGTGCCCAGGCAGGAACTGCTGGCTCTGGCTTTCCCATGCCATGTACCCACTCCCTGTGACTGTGTAGGACAGAGGCAGAGAGTTATAGTTAACATGGTAGTGAAGGGCACCTACACCTAAATGCCAGCTTATAAAGTGTGTGGTGAATTTGTCCTTTAGTTTGGGTTGCAGCTTTTTAATGCAGCACCTGCTCAGTTATTAGAGAGATCTTCACCGCAGGCGTATGTGGCTGGTGGTCTGAGCTTCCCCAGGAGCCACCTTTGAAACTGGGTGTCATGTTCCCTCACCACCTCCCACTGTGTGTTATGGTCTCCTTGTCAGCTCCTGCCAGTGGTCCGCAAGAAATTTGCTGTCACAGACTGGCAAAGCCCAGCTGATTTAAACAGTGCTTCACACAAGCAATTGAAGATCATGTCCATCATTCTGGTTTATTTTAAGTTTTGGTGGGTTTTTCTATTTTGGGTTTAGGGGGTTCTTAAATTCACAAAAAAACAAAGTATTTGCTTTTAAATTTAATACAGCTGGTAGTTTAAGAGGCAGATTTCATTAAAATCCTTTCTAAATTGCCATTATGGGCAGTGACTTCATGAAAGTGGATATGAAATGAGTAAAGCATAGGGGAAGCTAGAATTTGTCATGGAGCTGTTACACTGTTATTGGGCCAATTACAAACCTAAAAACCTGGAATGACATACAAGTGACTGGAAATTAAGAAGGTAAGATTTGCCCTATTTTCTGTTTTGCTTATGCAGATAAAAATGTGCTCCTTAACACTCCTGCTATTAAAAGCAACGGGGGAGTTCTTTTACCAGTGATATGGAATGGACAAAATTCCTACTTGTGTTGATGACTAGAAGTTTGCCTGTAAATTACTGACTGTCCATTCAAGGCATAAGCAGTTCTTTCAGTGGTGACTTCACATGGCTTTGTGCAAACAGTTGTGTAGAAGTCATATGCAGGATAGAAGGCAGTGCTAATAAGGTACTTATAATTAGTAAATCTTCATAAATATAGAAGTCATTGTCGCCATACAGGAGTAGTACTGGCTTTTCTAGGCTAAAAACCGTGTTGTCAGTAAAATGAATGTACTGCAGACCTGCTGCCCTGCATTGCTCTGTAATGGGAGCCTCTCTGCACATTGAATACTTGATCCTTTTTAAAGAGCCTAGCATTGTGAGCTTTAAGGAAAGCATATGATGCTTGAAGAAAAGACTAAACCTCACACTTCTGTATAAAGCAAGATATCAGGACTTTAATTAGGCATTTGATCAGTGCAATTTCGTTGTTCCTGTCACCGTCTCTGAGTTGTGCCTGTCTGTAGTTCCTATGTACTCCAAGAGGAATCAGAAGGACGTGGGGTCTTTAGTCTTTTGGACTTTTTTAACTTAAATAGTATATATTTATGTCTGAGTACGAAGTTAAATTGACCAAAGCTCCATTCAGTAATTTCACTTCTTGCAGTGCTAAAAATGAGGTAGAAGTTCAGCTGCCTGCTGCTTCTAAGCATGAATGCAAAGAAACTACTCTTGAAGTAGAACAACTAACTCCCTACTCAGCATGGTCTCCTCAAGGTTTTTAGCTGTTATGTGGAAAACTTTGCTTAATAGTTTTTATCTGAATGCTTTGGAAAGGTAATGGAGACCATAATTCCACAAAATATTGGCTGGAAGAGATATCTCTTCTCTAGAAATTAATTGTCAGATCATAACAAAAATTGAGTTCCGTTTTTGCTCTAAGCTTTTCCAGTAGCAGGGGAGTGTATTCTGCACTTAAAGTCTTGGAGGTATGTTTGGGTTTTCTGTTTTCAGTTGGTTGGTTTTGTTTTGATTTTTGTTTGGTTTGGATTTTTTTAACTAGCAGGAGAACCACTGGTTTGTTAGTAGTACATCATACCCAGTATTTGATGCAAAGATTCGGGAGGCTTTATTTCATAGGCAGAGAATTTTACAGCTTCATTGGTTCGTTAGCTTCAGGAATTACTAACTCCTACTGTTCTTCTAACAAATAGAGAATGGTCCACACTACATGTCCTCTGATCAGCATGGCACCCTGCCTCAGAGCAGGCTTCCTTGTCTTGCTCTTCTGTATAAAGTTTGGCTTTCTGAACTCTGGAATTGGTGCTTGAGAATGTTTTTAGGAGACGGTGGCTTCAGGAGGCTCCTGTGTGTTTGTCGTTAACTGGGGCCTTCTCTTGTAGAGAAGGAATTGGGCAAGGTCTCCTTGCCTTCAAAACTTGTACTTCACCATGCACTTCTCTTGCAGGGTGTTGAGCACTTCTAAGGCTTACAAGTGCTATCTTTCCAGTCAGATCACCACTGAGAAAGAAATCCATGCACAGTGTTGTAGACCTGAACCCCAGGTTGTACCCCTAAGGATGCAGTAAACAGGTGATCAAGAGTAAGCATATACACTGCTACACAATTCTTTTCCTGTGATGCCAGTTTGGCATATGGGATTGCTTTTGCTTTTAATAATCATAGAGGACAAGCAACTGACTTTTGGACTTCAGATTTAGGACTGGAGAGAAGGCTGCTGTTTTCTGTTTGATCTGTTTGGTTTGTTGATTGGTTAGGGTTGCTCTGGGTTTTTTTTAATGGCTGACATTTACAAACTGCTAACCTGCACATTGATAGAAGTCCACATGATCCCCAGATAACAGCACCCTTGCTTTGTATACTTTACATGAACAGCTTTAGTTTCTTATACTGCACTAGTCTACAGTTTTGCATCCCTTTCCTTAGAAATGCGTTCAGCTGTTTCCTGCAATGTCTTAACAGTTGCACATTCTCAGGGATTTTACTTAGCCATGGCAAAATAAGAGTGATCACAGCCTTACCCTAGTGGAGTAAGGCCGCTTTTTGTGAAATTAGTGTAGCTGAGCATAGAACTCTGATACAGCATAAGACACTGGCAGTGCCTATCCAGTGCTCATCCTAGCTGAGACATGGTAAATCCCAAAGCAATCTGACAGAGGTGCTATGTAGTTCCGGATAATGGCAGTCAGCACATTTGAATAGAGATCATACAAGCATCTTTGTAATATAGTGCCGTTGGCATTAGAGCAGGGCTCTCAAATAATTTCAGTCGAGTTCTGCTTAGCAATGGGAGGCTGTTATTTATTTTATTTATTGTCGAGAGGTTTGGTTTTTTTGGTTGGGGTTTTTTGTTTGGTTGAGGTTTTTTTTCCATTACGTTTTGCAGCCCCCTCTGCTATTTTAAGACCCCATTCTCGGTTGCATATTGATGTACTGTGACTATACAATTGTATAATATGAACTGGATGCTCAAATGCTTTAGTGTAAACTTAAGGAATCTTTGAAATATCCCATCTTGACACTGTTGTAATATGGGTCTCCCTTTAACAGATGCACTTAACTTTTACAGACCATATATCTCCACCTACAAGCTCGTTGTAAAGAGGATTTAGGTTACAGCTGTCTGCTTTAATAATGTTCCATAGTTTGAAAAGTGTCACTTAGTTGGCTGGATGCATAAAAAGTATGCCCAAAATTGCCCCAGTTGTTCGCAGGGTGCTTTGGCCCAGGGGTGTGGACCGTTACAGAAGACACTGCTAACTACCCATGTTCATGTGCTGGACCTAACCCTTTCTTTTCATTCACTTTTCATTATCACTTCAGCTGTTGTGAAAAACGTTAGGGAACCATAAACAGTGTTTCAGACCCCAGGAAAGTTTGTTAGCATGTTCTTCCCTGACTGTATTTCTCTCTTGCCCCATGTGGTCCCCATCCCTTCCTTTCCTTCTGACATCTGTCAGGTCTTCCATTGTTGCTGTCAGGTTGAAGCATCTCCGTAAGAACACAAAGCAGGACGTTTTAAGTGGTACAAATGTAAACTTGGAAAATCAGACCTGAATTCTTTGGCAGTCAACCAAACATACAGTCAGATTGGAGAATGTGTTGCTTTTGTTTGAAGTTTCTCCCTGGTTTGATATATTTTGCTAGGAAAACCACACCACTTGGAACGTTTAGTTCCACTGCTGAAATTTAAATTGGGACGCTTCAGACTTGGCAGTTCTACCTCTTACGAGTGAAAGCACAGGGATTATTTTTGTTTTTAATTGACTTACTTCTCTTGCCTGCATAGTACAGATAAAACAAAAAGAGAAGGGGGCTGGGAGTAACTGAATACATGCCATGCTGCTACCTTCTGTAGCCTCTTTGTGAACAAACCCTGCGAACTACTGCGTGCACCAAGCAATATAAAATCACCCTTGTGCAGAAGGGGTATCATAGCGCACTTACTGGCTCTGAGCAAGCCCAGGCAGTAGCTGATCCTGCTCATGGTTCACATAAGGATTTGAGCACTTACTTTGAAGTTAGAACATAAGCATATGCATCACTTAAACACTCATGCACCCTCACACCGGCATGCAGTTGTTCAAAATGTGATCTTTGACTGCCATTTTTAACACTCTTTTCTTGGTGCAGGATTTCTCCCCCCACATACACCAGATGTGATGGAGGTGGATTTTTATACATGTGTATGTGTATATATATATATGACACTTGTTTTCATATACAGATTTCTGCTTAACACTGTTATTTTCATTTTTCATTGCAGCATTCAGGGGGTCCAAAACTTATTTATTTAAAGGCATCTTGAAAGTCTGATATTTATGTCTACTTGAAACCTGACAATTAAATGGCATTCCAGAATATGGTGACTAAATTGAAAACCAAAGCAGCTTGCTTTTGTGTTTTCCTTTTCTATTTTCTTTTTTCAAGCCAATTTTGGGCATACATTTTATCAATGTCAAGCTGAGCTAACGGAAAGCCTTACTTATACATACTAAAATACATTACATCGTACTGAAATACCTTTAAAGATGAAGAGAAGGTATATTGCCTCACACTTTAAATTTACCTAATTCTAAGGGCTTGTTCATGCCCCCGAAATCACCTGTTCCAGTGTAAGCATTGCACAGCTTTCATAAGCAGTTGTGTCCAGGATGCTTTGGAGTTTCCAGTCCGCATCATCTCTCAAATCATGCAGCGTCTGTCTTTTCTTCTGGCACATTGTTAAGACCTTTGTCAGACTTTTATATTATTTCATTATAATAAACTTATTTTAAATAAGCATGTTTTAAAATCTTGCTTTCTCCTTGCATGGATTTTGTTTTTTCTATTACATTAGGGGGCCTAAAGTGCTCTTCAGGACTGCATCTGTTCTAGGTACTGTGTGAACAGTTGAAACCAGTATGTTTCTGGTTCACAGAAACTACTTGTTGGTATCTTTGTATAAAGAATGTTAACAAACATGGAGCCTGTTTAGATTACAAGAATAAAAGCTGTTTCTGGCATATGGTTGTGGGTTCTTGGCCACTGTAAATACGTGAAGGCTGTAGTGACAAAAGCCAGCCTGGCAGCGTGAGAGTAAGTATCAAGCACAAGTACTAGGATGGGGAAAATGAAGTGCAGGAGATGCTGCAGGAGGCCGGGCACTTCCAGAAGTGGGTGCAACCAAGCCAAGTGTCTGTCCATCTGCAGTATTTCATCCAAGATGTTGCTGTGTATTTTTTCCTTATATTTCAATGTACTGATCCAAATATATTTATTAGCAGATACGTATTCCTCTCCTTTTTCTCCTTTTGTGTCTAACGCAGATTTTAGATTTGTTTCTTGCATGTCATCATTAAAAATCATCAGCTTTAGAAAGCTCCCAGCTTCCCTTCCCAGCCCTCTGAGGGACAGGTCCCAGAGAAGCTGCGGTGATAGCAGTGCAGGGTCAATCCTGACTTTGGGGATGAGGGAAAAAAGCTTTTCCAAGTTTCATTATGTTCTTGCATTCCCCTAACCAGGTGTATTGACTCGCAAGGTCCAGTAAAATCTTTTGCTGTTTACCCACTGCTTTAGCATGACATCACCATTAATGCAGGAGTTTCAGGGGGTCCCCTTGGAGAAGGGGGACCTGAAGTTGGTGATACTTGTGTCCTTCCAGAGCTGTCAGTCAAGGAGTCACTGAGCTACTGCTTCCCTGTCAGGATCCCTAATGGATCCTGGTGCCAACCAGCAGCATTTGACTGCTTTCTAAATGTGTACCTTGCTGCTTTCAGCAAGATGCAGTGGTGTGTGGCCTGTGCAAAGTCCTGCAGCAATGCTGAAGAGAGAGCAGGTCATGCCTTTCTCAAAATCAATCAGATCTGAGGCTTCAGAACGTGTTTTACATCAATTTATCTTCCTCCCAGGGCTCCTGCTCCAGCTATGGCTTTCTGCCAGAATAATTTCCAATCAATTTAGCATCTGTTTCCAGTGTTGGTATTGTCAGCTCATCAGTAGCCTTCAGCGACCAGACATGCCTCACGTAGTTTCCTCTAGGTCGTAGTTTTCCACTGGCTTTCTTGCTTAGCAGCTGGTACCCAACCTCCTTCCTGCAAGCAAGAGGAAGCCATGTGCTATGCAGCCTGCTCTGTGTTCCCTGTTGCTTTCCCTGCTTTCTCCCTAGCATGACATTTGCACTGCGGTCTCAGGCATTCAGCACTTGCTAACACTCCTCATCCCACGCATAGAGCAGCAATCAGCTTTCCCCAAACCAGCGAACAAGACGCTTTGCCCCGCAGCAGGACACATCAGTGTGTGCAGCGAGATGTCCCTGTGAAACCTGTGCCCTCCAAGTGCCGTGGCATCCGGGAGAGCTTTCTTGCCAAAAGCACAGTAGGAGACCCTCATCAAGAGCAAGAGGCACCCTCTCCCTCATAGAGCTTCCTTCTGCTGCTCGTGTTGAGGCACCACCTGTCCTGCTTCAGAAGATGTGCCAGCCAGGCACAGGGACCTTCCTGCAGGCACTTGCCTGTAATACAAGAGTCGTCTCCTTGTCAGGACACGCTGAACAACAGCACGTTCCACATTGGATCCTGCCAGGACTTTTCAGTTTATTTTCCTCAGCTTATTAAATTCCCCTTCCCCCAAAGTCTTTTAAGGGTTTGTATTCTCTCACCTTTAATTACAGCACACTGTGGGTGTATAAATAATCACTGCGGCTTTATCCACCTCACGCTTCATCAGTCACCTTGAGAAGGTTGCTCTCCCCGAGGGCTTGAGCCAGCATCTGACTGGAAGCTCTTTCAGAGAACTTGGACATGCTTCTTGTCAGCCAGCCCACAAGATTCTTTATGTGGCACTATTTTCTATATTGGTCCTTTACTTAGGTAGAGTTCATACATCCAGGCTTTGCTCCTTCTGGAATAGCACTCTTTTCTGCTGAAGCTCTTCCACTTTGGATAAATTAATTAAGAATTAATTTGCATTTTCTTAAGCCTGTATCATCAGGCAGTGTGAACAGCCTCTGAGTATGTAGCTGTTACCAGTACAGGGAGAGGGTTCATCTGTCCACTTCATATTTTCTTGTCCACGGACCATCTCAGACAGAGCACTGCTTTCAGCTATTGATGTAGGTGCTTAAAAACGTCAAAGCAGGCTATTCCTGCCTTGGTTCTATTCCCTACCTAAACATCAGGCAGATCTGACCATCTCCTTAAATCAGAGCTGTCAAGCATGTGTCCCTCAATCTCAGCAACAACCTTCAGTTGAGATGTAATTGGTGAAAGTGCAGAGGGGAGCTCCTTCCTTTCCCAAATCCCCATGCAGTGTATCAATACAGTAGAAATGAAGACTTGAACCTTCATGCGCAGTGTTGTGTGATGCTGCAGAAACCCCATCACTGAAGCGCAGTGAACAGCCTTTGGGGTGGTTTTGCCTGTCTTTTATCCCACAACTAAGTCCCACCATCCTCAGGGCTCCAAAATACAGGGACAATATGAGTAAAGAGCGTATGGGTTTCCCCTTGCACATAGTTTGTCTAACAGATACATGACTGCTGAATGCAGGAGCAATCTCATTATTTGCATGTCCTCAGGACTCGGTTCTTCCTTGCCTCTACCCAGTACAAACTCTCTTATGTCAATCTGTTTGCCCCAAGGGCCAGTCACAGCAGTTCAGTCCTTCCTGCTGTGGTTACCCCCTGGCAAGCCTACAGGACATTACCGCTTATCAAATAACAAGGTAGTGTGGAGTAGAGAGCAAACATTTAACACCTTTAGATCAGCATAGCAGCTCAGTTTCAGACAGCTTAAGGCAGAGCAAGCCTGCTGAGCCCAAGCAGCAGCAGGTACAGGTCCCTGACTTTATTTAGAAGCTGTAATCCTGCAGCATTTCACACCAGGTGTTGTCTCGCTCAGAATGTGGTGGCACAGAGCAAGCCTCTCTGCCCTTCACTGTGAGATTGCCAGCTTTGCCCTCCCGGACCCATGTTTCTGCTTTGGGGTTACTGTTGGGTTTGACCACTAGTCTCTGGTCAGAAGACAGCAAGGCGGTAACTTGTTACTGTGGTAACCAAGTGGTTTATGGTGCTTTGTCTGAATGCCCTGGGGCCTTACAAATGAAATTTGGCTCTTTATTGTACTTCTTCACCAGGCTCCCTGTGGGTTTTGGTCCATAATACATACATTTCAACAGGACACTTCTGGACAGTTTAGTTGTCTCAACTGTTCTGTTTCTTACCCCTAAGCAGTCATCCTTCCCTTTAAATCCAGTAACAATTCAAAACCTAAGCAGTCCTCAGTATTACCTAGCTCGGCATGGCCCATCCTCAGAGCAGCAGTGCCAGGTAGGTAAGGTGAGAAACGCAGTGGAAATGTATGAGAGGAATTATATTGCTCTAAGGTGTCAGGGTTGCCAGGTCTCCCTGTATGTTTGCCCATCAGATAACCTCTGGGAGGAAGGCATGGGAAGTACTAAATGTCTGACTGGCTCAGTGCAGCCTCGCTCAGCTCCTGCATAGTGAGCTTCATGGCTGATGCACATGAGGACAGGGAGCAATGGGAGCTCTTCTCTTCCAAACAAAATTCATAACTAAAAAGTTTCTGGCCCCCCACTAGGGGGTTTGGGAATAATATGGACTCCCCAGGCTATTTCCTCCTTCCTTCACCAAACTGGAGATGCTCTGGTTAAGAAGGCAAAGGAAAACAAGTCTTACATGCCTGTATTTCCACTACTCAAGTCAGTGCTTGCTAGTGGTTCAGTGGGAAATGCCACTGTGTGCCTCTTCCTTCTGGAAGGGTGATGGTGAATGGCTGTCATCCCCCTCTTCTTACTCCACACCAGGGATGCTGTGGACCCAGAAAGGTCTTTGTCTCCTCTCCAAGACGAACCCTGAAAGCTTCCTCCCATGCCTGGCACAAGGGTCAAGCACATATATTTTGCTCAGGCTTGAATTTAACGCTGATGTCAATTTGTTCACTTACTAAATGGTGACACTTTAAACTGACTGAGAGAGGATCATAAGTTGCTGAGTTTCTAAATATACTCAATATGCTGCTGTGAGAGGAGGTTTATGTTACCTCCTCTTCCTCCTGGCTGATTTATCCTCCCATTACCTCAGATCCCTGCTCTGTCTGGGCTCTGCAAATGTGTTGTCACACACCATCCAGGCATGCCCCCAGCTATGCCTGCAAAACAGCTCTGGGATTGCTTTGCCCTTCCCTGTGTCCTGCAGAAGATGCCGCTGGTAACATTAGCCCTGAGGGACAATGGGGACAGCCTGACACATGGCTTTTCCTGAAGTGATGCACATGTGGCATGTTTTCCACCCTGAGCACAATGGACAGAGGCTCTGGCCCCCTGCAGTGCCCTGCAGCACTGCTTGGCTTTGATGGGTTCAGCTCCATGGTTCTTCCCCAGTGAAGATGCTGAGCAGCAGCCTGTGCAGCGAGGGATACCTGTTCAGCAGTAGATGGGATAGAAGCAGCAAAAACAGCTGTTTAAACCCTATTCTAACTCAAGAAGATCATGCATCCAAACTGGACCCTCCATCAGATGCACAGGAAACTATTAGAATGAATTAAAATCCCTAAAAGGCCAGGGCTATAACTCAGTGCTTTTTAAGTGCCAAGATTCTTCTGGGGGAGGATGGAGGGAAGTAGACAGTAATGTAATTTCCAGCAGGATTACACTCTTCTAATATAATTTGGCCTGGCTACTCTTTCAAACACAGCCTTTCTTTGGCTGAGCTGGTTCAGGGCCATCCTCCTAACTGCCCCAGTAATTACTGTTGCAATGAAAGCATGTGCCCAGCCTTTGCTCTGGCTTCTGCAGCCCTGGAGTCACACCAGCCTTCAGCACAGAGGACTCCATTGCAGGGCACGGGGCTGAATGCATTCATCCAGTGGGGTTTTTTCACTGACCATGTTCAATAAAGACACAAAATGTCTCATTTTCTTGGGCTTTATTCCTTTTTTTCTTTGATTAAGGTTTGTCAGTACTCAGTCTGTAAGTTGCACAGTCCCTTACCAGATCAATAAGCATCAATTGCTCTGAGCATCCACTACCTGCCTGCTTCAGTTTGTCTTTCTGTCAGCGCCTTACAGTGCCTGTACCAGAGTTCAATAGCCCATTACTCAGTGTTTTCCATGCAGGAGAATGGTTTCCAGGGGAGGGACACTTGCTTTGCTATATCCGTCTCCTTAGCAAAGGTATCAGAGGAAGAACTTGAAAGTCTACCACAGAGTGTCGTCTGTTGCCTCACCCTTTGTGAATTTAAGCATTAGTTTTCCAGCAACTCTTTAAAGATCTTCTTTTGAGTCTGCCTTCACACTTGGCTATCGTCACAGAATCACAGCGCAGCACTGGTTCATTTCTTTTGGGTTTATTTTGGTCTTCTTTTTTAATGCATGCCCTGATTGTATGTGGCAGCAGAGTGCCAAAGCTGTTGAGCTGTGCCCAAAAGCAGCTAACCTGAGAGGTTTTACTGTTATTACTCATAAACAGCTGGTGCTCAAGGACTGTGCCTGTTCTGGGGAACTCACAGGTTAAGGGTAACCACCAATACCCTCTTCTGTTGTCCATATCACTGAGACTGAAACGGGGATTGCACCAATGTTACTTTTAAGAAGAAAAGAACTGTGGTCAAGGGGCTTTGCTGCGACATTTGTGGGACTGTGACATGCAGAAGTTGTTTGGAAAGAGATGGTGTGAGAGGCTGAAAAAGAAGCCAACTAAAGCAAGTGCCTGCAGAGTAGTGAAGGCATTGCAGGGTTTTGGAGGGACTACAAAGGCTATGAACTTTGGTGATGTTAAAGGAAATCATAAGGATGAAGAAAGGCCATGAGCTGCATGGCCAGATTTATGGGCAAGGGCAGCATTGGAAACAATTCTGGGTGATTAAATGTGAAGAGAGATATGATGTAAGCATTTGGAAGGCCAGAGAGGGGAGTGTCACAAAGGTGAGTTTTTAGAAAGGAGAGGCAGAAAATATATCGCCCCAAAGACTCATTCATCCTCTGGCTGTCAATTCACTTCCCCTTCCCCAGGGGACAGACAGCACTGCCCTTCTCTGGGATGTCCTCTTGTACAAAAAGCCTCTGGACAACAGACTTGCCAGCTGCTATGGCGAGGCAGGAGCCTCTTCCCAAAGCCTGGGTGCTGTCTCCTGGGACTGACCAAATCCTGAGTGCCACCACCACCGTTCCCACTGTCGATTAGCACCCAACTCCACTGCTTTCTGGTTTGCAGCCATCAGCTCAGCAGCTCGTAGTAGGAGTTACAAACCAGCCAGTAGGTTATGAGGTGGCAGGAGGAGATAACACCCAAACTCAGCCCAAAGCCTTCTTAAAGCAGCCTATGTGACATTGATTGCAGCCAGAAATCAATGAAAGTGGAGCCTTTCTGTACATGGCATGTTGCACAGGTCAGTGGGGGCTGAGGCAGAGGTGAGACCAGACATGGGGATGCACAATCCTGAGCTGATGTGACTACACAAAGCCGGGTCCAGAGGCAGGCCAGGAGAGGCAGCAGGCATGGGAGAGAAGGCACCGGCTTTTTTCTCCTCCCCATTATCTTAAATTAGGCCATTGTCTTTAAAAACTGTGTTACTAAACTGAAAACAAAATAGGTGAAAGTAAGGACATAGCAGAACTAAGGTAGCACAATTTATTGACATGAGCTGCTAATACACACGGTAGGTAACTACATATATTTAATTATATATTAAGTACAAGCTGGATTTTTATTAGACATTTAGTACAGTGCATGGTGTGGGATTGTACTGGGTTTGTATTTCTCTAGAGCTATGTATTAATCACTAGAAAACTCTTCCATGAGCATTTGCTGCTCCAAAAGGCCAAGGAACTGCAATATCTCAATTAACTTTTGAATCAGTCTAGGCACACGTTAAGAAACTCAGAGAAGGAGGGAAGATAATTCACAGCAGTCCAGGCACCCTCCAGCTGAAGAATCCCCAATTAATGGTAAAGCAGGTATGTCAGAAATAAAGAGGAAGGATTTGATTTGTAGCCTTTTAAATCATATATACTTAACACCTTCCCAGATGTCTTTCTCACACTTTATCATTTGAGGGAAAAAAGACAATAATGGCAGAGAAACTTGTTCATGTCATTTTTTCCCCCTTATATCTTACATTGCTTTCTTTCTGTTAAGATGTTGAATTGTTTGTGCTGTGTTAATGAATTCCATTTAAAATCCATGCTTTTCTGACCAGACCAGTATGCCCCTTCCTGAACATGTGCAGCACAGTACAATTGAACTACATGCTCACATCTGCTGTTCATATTCCCTACCTTCCACATGCTTAGCTTTGCAACTTCAATGTCCTTTGGAGGTAAGAGCTTTCAAAAATGATGTGACTTAAACCTGAAGGTGAAAGGCCACTGGAATCATCAATTTTCCCAAAGACTCCAGCCTTTTGGGGACCAGAGTTGAACTCCTTGGAGAAGGTGAGGGGTTCAGGTGAAGCACCTCCAAGCGCAGGATGGTAACACCAGGCAGATGTTGCCCGAGGTTCATCTGGAGGGCTGGCCAGCAGGATGTGCTGCTGGAAGCATGGCTGTCCTCGGGAGCCTCCTGCCAGGATACATGCTATTGCATGGTGTGACGTTGCTGGAGCCCATCAGAGCACAAGCATGGGAAATTACCAGGCAGCTGTGCCAGCAGCCAGATTTCCAGAGCCTATGTCAAGTTCCTGCCCCAGTGGTTCCTTGACCTTTTATTAAGACCTCTATTTAAAAAGAAGAAAAGCAACCAGATGAAAAATTTTGAACTGGGCTACAGATGCTGGTGTCTTGGCTTCACAGCAACATAAATAGCCCAAGTGAGTAATCACCACAAAGAGTACACTAACTCTGGTTTTTGTTGTTTGCAGTATCACTTTGGACATGCAGAGTTAGAGTCTTCTATACAGGTGGTGAAAGCTGTATGCATTTCATGATTGCTTTAATGCATTATCATTACAACACAACATCCACCTTTATTTAACCTTTACAGCAGTACCAGTTTGAGTGCAGCTGTTGCAGTGCTGTCACTGGTACAGATAACTCCTGCATTTCAGTCAGTCATGTGCAGCATTGAACGTGAATCAGGAAAGAGAGACTTGTATGAAAATGACACCTTGATTTGAAGCTTTCAGTCCTGAATTCTGCACATCCATTGTTTCGTTTTCCTCTGTTATAGACTCTTTCACACATAACATTTAATATGCTTCCCACGTGAAATTTGCTCTTTAATGCTTACTAATAAATAAGTATATAATTACCCTGACTCCTATCAGAGCTAATATAGTTGAACAAACTTCCTTAAAAACAAAAATACATGTACATTACAGTATTCATTATACAGCATGTATAAGCGTCCATGAACACCCTACTCCAAGGTCTGATTTACAACAATACAAATTGAGAATGTACACTGGGGGTACCCCAGACACAACAGTGGAAACAGCAAGGGGGAGAGGACAGGGTATAGCCAGGATTCAGTGATGATGGTTGGGTGGACAAGGAGATGAAAACGAGAAGACCTTCCAGTATAGAAACCAGAGAGAAGGTAATGTGTACATGGTCATGCTGTAGTTTCAGGCAGGTGACCAGTGCTGTTCCAGCCCCTTTGGGGTCACACAGATCCCAGCCAGCTTAGCACAAAGGTGAAAAATATGGAAACACGTTCCTCCTTTATCTTCGCTTCTTGTCTGATTTCTCTTGTGGCAGAGATCTCCTTGGTTATTTCACAGTATATCTGTCCTTTTGGCCTTGTGGTCTGCAGTTTCAGGCCTCATGTGATTGCACTGATATACATGCACGCGGACACACAGAGCCAAATGTCTTATCCTGGAGGTGAAGTTAACTAGCGTTTTTGGCTGATTTGCTGATCCTGAAAGCATTTACTGAAAGGCATCTCCTCCTTCAACCCACGAAGGTGTACAATTACTCTTAATGTCACTGAAGCCACCACCCATGGATACAACACTTGCAAAGTTCGCATTGTAATAGAAAAGAAAGTCTCTATAAACAGCACATCCAAGATATGCTTCGTGTTTATGCTGAGGAGGTTTAAAGACAGCAACCCTGAAGATCTTACGTGTAGGTTTAACAGTGCTAAATCGAGGTAATTGTTACACGATATTCCTCGTTAGTGAAACTCAGTTTCCAGTAGCTTAACATGGCATTTGTGATGGAGTGCGAGTTGCCACCCACAGCCACATAAATGTCTTACTGGCAAACACTGTTTGACACTTCTCTATTAAGACAGGATGCAGTGGTCCTATTTTATTCCCAATCTGACAGTTTAAAAATGAAAGAAAAACATCTCAAGATGGCTGTCAGCAGCACGATGTCTCCTTCTTTGCTTTCACACAGAGGTGGGTGGGGTTTTTTTTGTCCCAGTCCTTCTTGGATTTTTGATAGTGTAGCACCTAGCACCCCACTGCATGTGGGATGCTACCTACCTCCGCTCCCCTCATGTGAAGTATCGACACTGTGTAGAGTCAATGTAGCAGTAAGAAGTGCATCGCAATTTTCCATAAGACCTAAAATAAAAGAGTATATTTCAGTTTCAAAGTATGCTATAGTTCACATTATGTGGTTTCTGGATATACTCTGTGTAGGAGTGAAGAACATCAGAAAATGCTGTATGGAGTCACAACATACAGGAGCCAAAATAAGAGGGTAATTTCATCCGTGTTCCCCTGTGCTCCCGCTTGTCAGCAAAACAAGAGTCCTGGAGAAACTATGAGTGATGATTTTATTCCCAGTAATGTTACTTAAAGAATAAAATCCCTGTGGGCCCTGGGGCTTGGGCAGGGGTGGGTGCAGGAGGCCTTGGCGCTCCCCCACGGGAACCGTGTGATGGAATATCTGAGCCTTAGAGTTAAGTGTTTTTCCAGTTACTTCCAATATCTGCAGCAGGCATGACTGTGCCTGTCCTTTAGCTTATTTTTTGTGCACTTGAAATAATGACAGCAACACATGCACACCTTTGAGATTAAAAAATAGGGAATGTAAGGGTCCTTGCAAAATAAGGAAACCCAGTGGTTTTAGTCTTTCTACTGACTAAAACTGAGCTGCAGTAACGCTATCTGCTGAAGACCTGAGCAGAGATGTTAATGAAATAAGCATTTCAATGAGCTTTTATTACTAGCATATGTGTAAGTGAACAACTCGTCCATCAAATAATCCACAAACTATGGATTAAGCATCCATTATTCAGGTCCTTAAAGCTATGTCCTGGGATAACCCACATTCTCAGAAAACCAACATAAAATCTCAAGTGAACGTGTCTGAAGTAAGAGGATGGATTTGGGCACTGAAAAGAGTAGAAAATGGGAAACACAGTTTTAGCAGAGCTCTTGGAGGAAAGGGTGCTTTGGGATTAAACTCCCACAGGAGTGCCTGCTGACATACTTATTCCATTTTACTCATGAGTCACAGCCTCTTCTTTAGTTTAGCAGATAATTTGCAGACTGCATGCACAAAAATAAAGCATCTCAGTTGCTCTTCACAACTTGGTTATACATGGAACGTGACATTTATAAAAATCTCAAGCAAAAGCTTGCAATTTTTGGCACCAAACTTTGGACTCTTAGAAGGGAATAGTTTTCACAGTAGAGAACAGATCCACGCTGTCTGGAGATGAGATACTTGTAAAATGTTTCAAATTGCCAGGTTTGCTGGTACTCCATATTGATAATCTCTTACACCACCAGTGCTCCAACAATTACAATGGAAGGATTAGCACAGCACCTGATTTACAAAGACATCCTGTGGTTTCTTACTCCTGTCAATTAGCACATTATTCTTCCATGAATGATGAGGGCTCTGTGCCTAATTTTATTTGCAAATTAAACGTTTCCTGCTAGCCAGTAACAATACCTGACAGTTAAATAGAGGTACTGCTGTAGGAGGCAAAATGCTGACCAGAAGAAGCTGCTTAAACAAAGGCAAAGAAGGCAAGTCAACAATAAGCAGGTGTTTTAAATGAAGGCCATTGCTAACCAGATGCACAGCTTTGCATCACAGCTCCGTGAATTTCCTGGCCTTTGGAAAGGTCGATAGATGATGGGTTGATTCAGAAACAAAGATATGAGTACCCATTAAAGGTAAGGGCAACAGGAGGATGGTTGGAGGTTGTGGTTTGGTTTGTTGTGGTTTTTCCTTCAGTGTGATCATTTCCTTATCATGGACTTTCCTACTCCTGCCGTGTTTCAGGTGAACATTAATGCAATGATAATGCCACAAAATGAGGAAATCTTCCAAAAAATATGCAAATATATGTCTATTTACCTTTATACATTTTGTGCTAAATACTGAGAGATGAGATTTGGCTCTTAAAATCAATGATAAACAAAATAATCTGATATAGTCTCTCTCTTCCACTGCCTGCAGCGGTCCCAGTGGAACAAGGTTGAAGTGGGTAATACTTTTTTGTGCTAAAGCTGTCAAAGAGAAAAAGGAAAAATCAACCAAATAAAAGCCCCTGAGCCAAAGTGAAGGCAGGTCATACGCACCCAGGGAGATACGTTCTACATGTCAAATATCCAAAATCCTTTCCATCACAGTCTTCAACCCCTTCATGTCTGTAGCCATCTCCACAGTAAGCACGCCGGCATCCTGGTGAAAAATATGGGAAGAAATACTTTCAAGGCAACTTACATGTAAAAGAAGCAGGTAAGGTAAATGGAACTAGATTTTTAAGGACAAGGTATAAAACAAGGCATTTTAGGGGGGGCATCCTGTAAGGACTGTCTTAAGAGGAGGAATATTCTTCACTATAAAGAATACGAAAGAATGGATAACTACTAAAACTATTTACTACAGAAACACTAATCTCAACAGCATTCTAATAATTATTATCAACACAGATAATTACTGTCAAAATGAATTAAATTAAGCATAAAATAGAGTTAACATACACGATTTCAAAAGAACACTCTGAGGTCTTTAAGTTGTTTGAAAATCCCAGCCTAGACCTTTACCCAATATTGCACGGTGTCTATGCATATCTACTGCAAATGAGTTCCCACATACCAACTGAATTATGCAGACCTATTGCCTGTCTATCAAAATCAAAAAAGAGTATGTTATAATTGCCAAAAAAGTGTTTTTCCCACTGCTGACTCCTACTGACTGGGGTGTGAGTGGGCTGGTGGCGTTTTTTCATGGTGACTGATGTGTAGGCTGCTGTAATTTGCGGGTTTGTTTGCTGTTCTAGCAACCGGACTTTGCTTTTGATGTCTTCAGCTTTTTGAGTGTGACTCAAAAGAAATTCATTTAGATAAAATCCCTTTGACATATTCTTGGAAAACTCTTAAGCTACAGATTAAGAGGACACTGAAGAATAGGGAGTCTGTGGGAGGTAATGTGAGTTATTTACGAGTAGATATTATTAACTAATTGCACCAAGCATCTGTTTATTAGAAATTGATGCTTCCAAGAAAAACGAGCCTATTTTTCATTTAAATCGACCTAACATTTGGTTAAACTTTTTCTTTTGGTTCAGTCACAAGAGCAGAAGGATGACAACGTGCTCATTTCCAAGTAACTCAGTGATAGATAGCTCTTCAGGTCCCACCGTTGTCAGAAGGCCTTGATTGACCTGAAGCTTTGCCCAGCATATAGCACAAAGTAACACGATGTGCCTCCAGACAAGCAATGTACGATGTTGCAGGCACTAGAACTAATGAACATCATTTCCTGCACGCTTGTTCCCCAGAGTTAATTGCAACTTCTAATTGAATCATTTTCTCATGCTCAGAGGCTGGAGAGCTCATGGTCTGTAGATGGATTACTCTGCAGTCAGGCAAGCTTAGAGGGCATTTGTTTATATGTCTTCCTATACCTGTTGCAATTGTATTGCCTTTGAAATCTCTTTCCTGTTGTCATCGAGAAGTTGTTTGTAATTCCTAAGTTATAAGAGGAAGTGTGGTGATGGACAGGTGGATGGACAAACTCACATAGAGTGTGGCTGCATGCACCTCATTTGCAAAGTCATGTTAAAGAATGGAGTGCTATATAAATGAGAAAGAAAAATCTTTCAGTGTCAGGTGATGCTGGTTCTGGAATGTGAAGAAGCATCTCTTTGCTAGAACCAATAGAGTACCAAACCTGCTCTGTGTCACCTGTATATTGGGCAGAGAGCTGTGCTCTGGGGAAGGCATCAAGCTTTAAAAGTAACTGAAAGGTAGATGTGAAGGTTGACACAGCTGCTTGTATGCTTACACACACTTTGCTATCCACAACCAGCAAGATGACAAGAAGCTCAACTGGACAGGAATCAAATGTTGTATAAAACAAGCAGTGAAGGCAGTGAAGGCTGACACCTTCCTTATGCAAGTGAATAACAAGATCCAAAGTGGTTTTACTGAACCCGGGATCTAGCTTGTGCTGATGTGTGACATTCACATGCACAAAGGACCTCAGTTTTCACACTATGGCTGTTGTGCCTAGCTCCTCTGCGCTCTATCCATAAGCCATGCAAGCTCCCTAAGTGAAATACTTGTATGTCTTACACAGCAGCATACCCTATGGAAACAATTAATGCCCATTCCCCGTTAGAAAGAGGCTTCTCTTGCTGTGCTGTAACTTACTTATACAGTCATCAGTCACAACTGTATTGCCATCATCGCACTCTTCCCCATCCTGTACAATCCCATCTCCACAAGTATTGCCATCCTCGAAGCGGTAATCCATGGGATAGAAAGGGGATAGCTGGTCAAACAAACACACAGCGGTTACTGCGAGCAGCCTGGCTAGCAAGCCGAGGTGAAGAGCTGTGGGAGGCAGCTCCCACAACCAGGTTTTCATATCTCACTATTTAGTGGCTCACAAAGTCTAGACAGAATCTGATTCAAAATCTGGGGGACAGAAGGAAGATCCTGCTCCTGATTTCAGCAGGACTTAGCTGAGCAACTTGAAGCAAAAATGAAATCCTTAGGTATGGTTTGCAGGGTTTGTGTTTTTCCATAACTTTGTACCCTGGTGAGTTTTGCTCTGTTTTGTATTAAATAAAAATGTTCTTTACTAACGTAATTCCCTGAACTGTCCCCAGTTTGCTCACCAGTGGAGCCTGGTTCACAGAGATGTTAGCACAACCTGCAACACTGAGGAGTTAACGCCTCAGTAATTAAGTCTCCTGCAAACAAAAATCACAGAACTATGTACAGTTGTGGCAGTGCTTTTTCTACATATGACACCTTCAGTACAGACATTATGTTCTCTATTTAAAAATGAAACATACACTCACGAGTTTTCTGAGACCACAGTCATATTTTCACCTGGACTGGGAGCCATCCGAAGGTATCCTTGAAATACAAAGATCTCTGATCTCTTCTAAATGCTAAGGCATTTTCCGTGTTTAACCGGTCCAATTCTTCTTGATTATTCACCACAAAAATCTGGGGCACAGAAAAAGAGGTGATTGGTGACCCTCTTGAAGTATTTTGGCTTGTCACAGAATCTAATTTTGCCAACAGACATGTGTATCTGCACATAGTTAAATAATTACACAGAAAAATAGCTTTGTTGTTTCCAGATACAGAATGGTGTGAGAACTTACATCCATGATTCCCAGATTATAAGAGGCTCCTTTGTGATCAGTGAGACACAAGTTTCCACAGGAGAACTGTCTCTCCTGAGCATCTAGCTATGGCTCCAATGGCCCCTACTGCAGCATGTACTTCCACAGGTAATGAGCACGTAAACACTTATCCACAGTCATTGTTGAGGAAAACTGTTCAGATGCTCAAATGGTTAGAGGCTGGAACAATTGCAAAATCCTTATGGGCATAAGTGCTTTTTGGAGGTCCGACTATGACTTTTTAGGCATGCTCATGTGTACAAAATAAATAACTCATCGCTCAATGCAACCTTCACTTTTACTACCTTGTACTTTGTTTAGACTTAATTTGCATTGAAATGCATGATTCTTTATATGTACGCACTTTGGTCTGAAGCCAAGTCTTCAGTTACACAGAAAAAAAGAAGTTTTAAATGGAGAAATTAGGATGAGCTGCTCTCTTACCCCTTTTTCAAATGTCTCAGTCACTGCAGTGGGCTGCAAGGGCCATTAGGAAACAGCCTCCTCCTGCAGCAGTTTAACCAAGTTAATTTTAGCAAGATTAAACAATTTTTAAATTAAGAAAAAGCAAATGGAGTGCTTCTGATCAAAATGGACTTAGGGCTGAGCCTGTTTCCCACCAGCATAAAGAGAATTGGCTCTTTTTAAAGCAAAATACCCTGAAATTTTTACATAGCAGAATATTCCCATAGCCCTCAACAAAGGCCAATTTTGTTAAAGAAGCACTGAATGAAAATGCCTTCAGCTTGAATAAAAGAAAGCAAAGAAATAGAAAGCCAACAAAGAACTGATCCAGTAATTGCGTTCAGGAGCTCAAGCCCCAGCCACAGAGCTCTAATTTCTCCTGAAATCAATAGCAGATCTGTGCTCCCTGCTACAGACACTGGCCTTTGAAATTGCAAAAGGTTTAAAACACAGAATGAACCTTAGCCAGTGACAGAAAAACAGTGCTTTATTTCCTGGCCTCTCCCCTCTCTGGCGGTACTGGCACTGGAGGAGCTGATGGGCAAATGGATGAGTGCACTGGGGACTTGTTGCTGAAGGATGCTGCTTTGGCAAACCGCTTGACGCCAGGACTGGGGCACAGAGCACTATCTCTGGGTCTTTTCCATGTACAGCTATACAAACCCTGACAATAGTTTTCAAGTGGTACAAGGCAGGCTTCAAAGCTGCTACATGGGGATCTGAACTGAATAAATAACAGCAATGTTTAAGCTCCTGATTCAGAGAAATCTCCAGGAACTTGCCAGCAAAGTTTCAGGTTTACAGGCAGGTATTCTTTATTACGGAGCTGAGAGACACGGGGGATCATTCCTCTAAGCCTGTCTCTCCCAAGCATCAACCAGACTGGGATTATATTGTCCTTAAACACACATATTCATTAGATTACCGAAGTTACATCATACTTTTAGAGAATGCCTCCTGTATGCACACTAAAATGTGGTAGTGGGCTTTCAGACCCCTGGTTATTTCTTCATCACTTTGTTTTAAGATCATTGTCATATCAGTAACCACCAGGTGGTTCTGAAAAAGCTTATTTAAGGTATTTTCTTTTCTCTGTAGTTGCTATCAAAGCCTAACATTCTTGAGGTTACTTATTTACAACCCTATTCTTCAAACAACCCCATTCTTCAATCCACCCTATTCTTCAATCAACACCATTCTTCACTCCTGCTCTTGACACTAGGGAATGAAACAAATGGGGCAGGAGTACAGGGACTGCTGCTATGTGAGTGCTCTACTTCTGGAGAGCTGAGGTTTGCTGCTCTGTCATCCCACATTTTTGAGGACAAAATAGCGTTTGATCATCATCAAATGAGGGTGCACAGTGATAGAGCAGGGTATTATATTATTAGGTGGTTACATTCTTATTTCCATCTTTTAAGATCTAATACGAAACTGCCTGATGGAGAAGGAAGACCTACAGAGAATATTGCAAGCCTTATACCTTTTCCTACAAGCTCTCCAGCCTTGAAGCACATGATAGGTTTTTCTGCAATAGTGTACAGTGCAATATGATTTGCACTTTATTTCATGCACTTTCTTCTCTCACCATTGCATTTTCAAAACAACAGGGCTTTTTTGTAATGCAGCACAGAAAGGGATGAACGAGCAGCTAACGAGACTTGCAGCACACTCAAGCAGAAGATTGAGTTCAGTGACCCGGTTTAATGGGAGGTGTTGTGAGTAGGTCCTTTTCACACGCTGTAACAGCTTTCTGACAACATGACAGATGGGAAAGTTAACACAGCTAATTGCTGCTTTTTGTCATTCAGAGGGGACCAGACACCAGCAATATCCATGCATGAGTGGAGTGGCTGGGCTGGACTGGTACACAGCAGCAAGGCAGCATTTTCATTGCTGATTAAGTGCTACAATGCACAGAATAATCAGGCAGGGCTCAGCAGAAGGAAGAAGTGCAGGAATAGTATTTACAAAGTCCAAAGAAAGCAGAAATGGAAAACTGCTAAGTAACCTTCCACCAATGACTTCTACTTTAAAGTGCTGTGTCCAATTTGCCAACTTAAATGCTTAGAAGGCTAGAGATTGTAATTAGCTACACAAAGTGTATGTCTACAGACAAGAGCTCAGAAATCTGGCTGCCACGGTTTGTAGAGACTCATTTTTGTTTCAAGGTAGATGTTCTGTGCTTTGGGAGAAAGTTCCATCATATATGCAAAATACTTGATCCCAATATTCAGTTCTAAAATCACTGGTTTTGCAGAAGAAGATATAAAAAATAAGCAAGAAAGAGACATTTACTTCACTGACCAATCTGAAATGCATTTCAATTTACTGAAATAAAGAGAACAGTTTACATATGTACAGTAGAAGAAGAAAGAGAGCATCCTTAGGCTTGAAAATGATTTCTAAACACAGGCTACATTACTGATGTTTTGAAACAGCTGCATTTCAGCACTACAATCACAAAACGCTGAGACTAGTTATGAGACCAGACTCTTTTGCACCATTCAGATTGCAGAGGTTTTGGATACTGCAAATCATACATTGCCCACATACAGACATCTTCCCTGTTAAATCAAAAATATTAGTGAGTACATCACCTCTTACAATAAAACTACTCAAGAACTGCTCACACCATCTCCCAGAAAATCTGCTTACCACAGGGACTTTTGGATGACCATGTCCAAACACAGATTCCTCATATGGAGGGTTACTCATGTGTTGTGGGGGTCTGCAGAGACATCTCCCTGGAAGTCCTGGAAGTCCTCTTTCCCCTTTTGGTCCTATTGCAAATTGCCCTAGGAAGCAAAATACCAGGTTGCCCTTGTTGAGAAATTAATGCATAAAACACAGTCTTAGTGGAAAAAGTACAGGTCAGGTGGACATAAGCTTTCAGATATGCATATCTCCCGTTAAATTCACTGGGAACTGAGGGAAGAGATTACCTTGTAAGAAATCCGGAAAGGGACTTTTTACAAGGGCATGTAGTGATAGGACAAGGTGAGAATGGTTTTAAACTGAAAGAAGAGAGATTTAAATTAGATACTAGGAGGAAATCCTTTACTGTGAGTGACAAGGCACTGGCACAGGTTGCCCAGAGAAGCTGCCCCATCCCTGGCAGTGTTCAAGGCCAGGCTGGACAGGGCTTTGAGCAACCTGGTCCAGTGGAGAGTGTCCCTGCACATGGCATAGGCTTGGAACTGGATGACTTTTAGGGTCCTTTCCAGCCCAAACCACTCTGAGCCTATGAACTCCAGGATTCTATGATTAGCAGAACCACCAATTCCAGCATTTCAGGAGAAAGACACAAGTTTGTACCACAGTCACATTATTTCTGTTCTCTTTCTAAATTTTCTGCCGGGTTTGCTGAGAAAGAGACATTATTTGCTTAGAATAAATATCAGCCTGTTTGAAGCTATAGGAATTTAGGACATAATGAACACACAGATGACTCTATAGTACCTATGCATCAAGTTTAGCAGAGTCAGTCTTTGTATACATCCACAATGCATTGGACTTGTGCATTTGTACAACCACTTGAGCAATGCTGTTTTCAGAGGTAGAAAACACAACTAGAAATACAGGAGAGCTGCAAATTAAAATGTAAAAAACACTGCTTTTTGACTTCAAACTTTGGCAAGGATGCGCTACCCTGCAGAATTAGACTGTGAGCCAACACATTCAGTGACATCATTACAGCAAGGTCTTTTAGGATGGGAATTTATATTCTAAAGGAAAAAGATTAACAAGCCTGACACCACATAAACATTACATGGATGAAATTACTTCAATCTCAAGATCGTGGCTGCCTTCCCATTAGCATGGTGAAAATTCTCTCCTCTGAAAACAACTTCCAGCTAATTTACTCAAGACAAAGATGTTTCGTAGTGGGAGATTATGGTATGTGAAGATTTTGAAGCAACCCCAGCTTCACAGATGTACCATTTCCACATCACCACAAGAAGAGACCTCATGCTCACAGATGCAAACAACGGAAGGAAAAGGGAAAGCAAAATGGAAGAGGACATTGAACAGATCAGCTGCAGTAGAAGCAGCTGTTGTCCATTTGAAGCAACAGTAGTTTCCAGATGTCTTTGCTTTTGTTTTCAGATACTTTAGTATATATCCAGTCACTGAACACTGAGGGCTGTGTATTGTCCTTCATGTCTACACTTGGTCTTACAAGCTGCCGAGAGTTCATGTGTATGCATAGATCTGAACTACCGGTTACAAGATTTTTCTCATGATTTTACCACATGCCCAATTGCAGCAAGAACAGATCTCCAGCGCTTAATTAAAGCTTTTCTCCACTGCCTTTTTTCCCCACTGACTCCTGTCCCTCCTCTTCCCTTCTTTACTTAATGCCATTGTGACTTGAATTTTATCTAGTTTTCTTTTACAGAGCTGCACAGGGTGAGTATGTTGATTAGAAACCACAGTCTTTCACTGTAAGCCAGGATATCTGGAGAAGCAGCAGACCTTGGGTGATGGAGATTAACAAGCCTCTCCAAGGCTGCCAGACGGCTTTTCATCATCCCTATCTACCAAGGTCCCACAAGAACCACTTAAGCCATACTTTTGTTTTTCTTTGAAACATCAGAAACCAAAATGTAGGCTTTAAAGTGAGCCCTTACAATAGACAAGGATGGCATAATCTGCCTTCAGGAGAAATCCTCTGCTTGCTGTCAGTGGAGAATCAAATGTATCCCTGCAACACTTTTTGTAAAGGGGCATATGTAGGCATAAATGATGAGTCAGGAGGGGTTAGGGAGCAAGAGACACTGCTTACCTGATCCTGAAGGTCCAGGGGGGCCTGGCTGGCCAGAAGGACCAGGCCTTCCAGGTGGACCCATGATACCTGCAGGTCCAATGTCTCCCTTCAGCCCCTATAAGAGAGGAAACATCCATTTATTTCATCAACTATTCATAACACACAACCTTTTCCAGCCACACTAGCTTCCCTTTTAAGAAAGCCAAGACATTTGCCAGCAGAAGCATGCAGCACAAGCTTCATAGCCACCGCCCCAAGGAAGAGGTGATGTCCTCTTCTACCTGGAGACAGAAAAGTGTGTCGAGGCAGGGCTTCTGCTCCTAAATGTGAACGGTCCCAGAGTTCTGCCCTGTGTGGAGTCGAGAATCACCCTGACTTCAATTATTTGACAGCCTTTCTTTAAGGATACCTTTTACCCCTGGTAGCTGTCAGTGCAGCTCAGACAGAAAGGGCTGGTGGAGCTCATCCTGGAAATCCTCAGTTTCTGGACTAATACACACTGAAAAAAGAGACAATTCACTAAGCATTTGGCAAGGGCTTCCACAGTGACATTTCCCAGTTTTAGGGTGCCATCTTTCAGAAGGACACTAATGACTTTGAAGCCCACACTGTTTCCAGAAGTACCTTAGGTGCCTGGACTCCTGTATCTCATAGAGTTTCACCACAGGTATAGCTACATTAACAAATCACAAGGCAAGCAAAAGCTTGGCTATAAGAAGTGCAAGCTAGTGTGTGGCAACCCCATACAGACAAATAGTGTTTCTCTGGTACTCTATCTCTCAGTCAAAATCCTGTAACATTATCTGTGGTAGATGAGCTTACACACAGTTACCATACAATAGCTAATACTCTGCAAAAGCAGCCCTAATTTGCCTCATGGGATCTTGTTTGTGCAGCCATGACCTTCGGCATTTGAATTTTTCACCCTAGAACTATTCAGCACCTTCATATTTATGCTCCTGAATTTAATATGGTGACACTTATTAAAAATACCTATATTTATCTTCTTGGTCATGCACTCTCCAAGGCTTGGGTTTCTCAGCTTTATATTTCGGAAGCATATTACATAGCTTAAAGTTCAAGTATCTGATTTGATTTTCTGTGACAGCGTACATTATTTAGCATAACAAAAATGGTTCATGTTGTGTAAGCTTTCTTTTAATAACAAAGGAGATGAGTTCCGCAAAGCAGGTGTAATTCTAGGTTAATGTAAATTCGTGGGCTTATGATAAGCAGTTATATGTCTGGTTACATATGGGTACATAAGGGGTAATGTATGCTAAAATAATCTGTTGTTATATAACATGTCCTATCCCATGGATACTTTTGAATGTTGAGGAAGGTTGATTTTGCCATGGCCCATAAAGAACTTAATTGAATATTTGCCTTGTTTAATCCTATTAGGTAAGCTCTGTGCCATCAAACTCTTCCAGGATTTATGTCAATGTCAGTGATGTTGATCCCTAATTACTTCTTACATTATGCAACACAGAATGAGCAGACCAGGATCTCGTGGCCCCAAAGAAGTCTGTGGGAAACCTCTTTCCCCCACAGAACAGTGGTCTGTCAGACACAAGACAGTGCCAGAAAAGAAGCTGTCTTCTATGTCTCCTGCTTTGGAGGAGTGACTGCTTAATGCTCTCTTGTTTAGCACACATGGATTAAATAATAATGATGGAGAGTTATATTAAACATGTTTGCTTGTTTCTTTTCAAATGTATACATGGCACCCAAAGAAGCTTTCCCCAGGGACAGTATTTACATTCCCTTCCTTTCTTCCGAAGTAACATTGTCTGAAGTCCTGAGTCATTCCTCCTCATCAAGACTGAAACCTTAAACTTGCTTCTTAGGGTCAAGTCCCAAGTTATGAAGCTTTGGGTGTTACAGCCCAGAGGGCAGTGAGGCTCTGACTTGTGAGTCCTGACCTCCTGGTCACCTTTTAGGAAGAGCCTGCCCAGAAGCAAGGGATAGCTGAAGAGGCCAGTGAGATAATCAAGATGTATCTTGAAATGGAAGTGGAAGTGACACCTTCCTAATTTAGCTGCTTTTAGCTAGAGATGTCAGTGAGATCAAGAGACAGGAAATGTCCCCATGTTGATGGAAACTATCTTCTCAGCTGAACAAACAGTCAGACAACTACAGCACTTGAAGGCAGCACCCAGACCCACAGAGCCTTAAAATGCCACTGTCAAGTTTTTTCAAAGGATTGGAAGAAAAGAAAGGTTTTAATGAAGAAGATCAATGCTAAAACTGCTTTCAGGGCACAGGGAAGCTTTGTGTATTGAGCCTTGGGCCTAGAAATCCTAATTTAGGGCCAGATGACAGTTCTTCCAGTTACACTGATTGTTGCCTTAAATTATGACAAGCCTTATGCCCCCACTGTTTGATGAAGACATGGTGGAATGTGACAAAATGTCTAAGGTCAAGTAAGGAACACGCTGTGTTCAGGTTGATCTACAGGTGCTATGTCTTCGCTTTGCCCTGTGCTATGGAAAAACGTTGTGCACATATTACTTTGGCAGGACAGATAAGCACAGTTTATAAAAACAAGCAAAACCAAAAGAGCAGAGAGCACACATCAGCTTTTAAGACCTGACAAACCAAGGACAAAAACCCCATTTCTTGTGGTTCACAAAGCATACGTACTTTGCATAGAATTTCTTTAGTTGGTGACCTGATTTCCCTTCCTAACACCCTACTTTTAATTTTTCACCACACTGGCTATTCTTTCACTTCAGATATCAGCCGGCAGCATCAAAGCCACAGAAGCAGATGCGCCTCTGTTTGCAGTGCTGGGCATAACCAGACTGCAAATAAAATGCATTCAGCTAAGCCCGTTAATCACCTCATCTATACACTCCCGTGTCTGAGCAGATACAAATGCACGTTAGCACGAAGTCAGTGTAATAAGAACAGGTTCCCTTCCCTGTTAGTCAGCAGAAACAGGCTCTGAGGTAGCAATTCAGAGCACCAGGAACTGGTGTCCTTCGTACCTCCAGTATCATGGTTTAAAATAAATACAAAAGTAAAGGTGCACTCAAAGAGGCCCATTTGGTGACTTGAACAAGTAACTGTACTAATGTTGCTAACTGCTCCTTGGAAAATGCTCTTGTGGAGGAGTCAATACCAAATTCACACACAACTCCTGGTCTTTACAATTCATCTGAAAGTCTGAAAAAAATAGTTCTACCAGCGTAATTATTTTGAACTCTAAATAAGGACCATTTGTCAACTATCCCATTCCTGAACAGGTTCCATACAAGATTACCATTCCTTAAAGTCACTATGTGTCTTCCTGACCTTTCTCAGAGCAGAAGAATCTGTCCCTGGCATGCAGTACTATGGTGAGAACTGCCATATAAATATCTAGTCTAACACATCAATCTTGATTTAGAGTTAACCGAGGAAATGGGAGAAACAGAGAGTGTGTTCCAGTGCTTTGGTTCTTTGCACTACATGCCAAACATCTCCAAGACCTTGTGGCTCTGAAAGCTGATCTGTGCTTACCAACACCTGAGTCTGGCCAAAGTCTGAATCAACCAAATTGGCTAGTGCAGACAGAAAGCATCTTCCAGGCAGGCTAGGCAGCAAGGGCAGAGCCTGAACATACACTGGGTAAATACTTCTTACCTGTGCTAGAAACCCAGAGTGCATTACAATGCGATACAAGGCTGCATGTTGGACATATAGACCAGTGTTTTTCATCGCCACCCCACACATACCAGTTTAATCCATTGCAGCACACCATTCCTAGTGCACAGACAGCTCCTGCCAGTGCACACAAGCAGTGGCTTTGCCAGCCGTAGTGTACCTCTTGACATTGGTGAGCCAGGGAGAAAATTCATGGACAGGCAATGGGACCTCCCTTACAAAATGATACCACCCTTTCTGCCCACAGCTGAAGTAGGGGAGAATTAGCATTTGTAGCATCAACAGCAATGCCCCTCCCCATTCAGAGGCTCAAAAAGCAGGTGTTTCCCTACAAACCTTCTTTCACGCATCCCGGGAACCTGTTATTGTGAGGGATAGAGGACGCCTTGGGTGTTGAATTTTGGATATGTTCCACCTGCCATTGCAGCCTGCCTGTAAATCAAGCAGCCCTGCTCCCTAAGTCAGCTTCACGGTTAGGATCTACAAAGCGTAAGGCACCACTATGTTGTATCCCATGCTGTCTAAGACCTGAACCTTGTATCAACTACCTAGGCATCGGGTGGGGCTGAGACTGTAGCTCCGTGTTGCTTAGGACTCAAAGGAAGTGTTCATGGTCTGCTCAAGCTCTGTTCAATGAGTTCATTACCAAGCCAGGAAAAATATGATTTTCCCCATGTTACATGGCCAGAGAGCTGAATGCTACAGATGCAGTTCCAGCCCTAAAGCTGGGGCTTTAACTCCTGCATAGCCTGCACATGCATATGAGGGGCTTCAGAGTTTCCGCCTGCTCCTCATGTGCCTGGTATCACACAAGCACAGAACACACACATGCCATGAGTCACAGGAAAAGGAAACACCATGGCCCTACTTGTTTGCCTCGTTTTCCAGGTCTTCCTATAGGTCCTCTGTGTCCTGGTACTCCAGATTGTCCCTTCGGGCCCATCTCTCCCTTGGTGGGTGCAGAGAGAAGGAAGCAAGATGTGAGTACATGGTTGTATCTGCCTTATACAAGACAGCAGATGGATGATGCTTTCATTCACATGATTCCCCTATATAATGCTGACACTGTTTCTTTCTCAAAAATCCAAAACTCAATTAAATATTTTCAAAGAAGCATAAAGTAAAAAATATTGCTTAAAATTTCCCTGAAAAATCCCTTATTAAAGAGGAGGCCCAATGGAAAGATCAGAAACACGCTCAGAGACTTGCAGAGGCCAAGGCTAGCCAAACTTTCTGATGCCTTGGCAATGTCTTGCTTTGCTGTTAAGATGGACATATAATAAAATCACTCATAGAAAGGGAAGTGAATTCACTCATCTTCTAGCCTCCTTAGAAACGACTATTATTCCTTTATCCTAATTTCAGAGACAAGATCCGATTACATCTTAAAATTATCCTCCTTTAGAGTTTCTATCCAGAAGCCAACATCCAAATGTTATTGTTTTTCAAGTAAGACTTATGATGACATAAAAACTGGTCAGGGTTATCACTGCTGTTTATAGTAGTGCTATTTCAATTCAGAGTACCAAGGAGGAAATGTTTATTAGCTTCAAATGAATAATCTCCACACAATTAGGGCAGTTATGAATCTGTAATCAAGCATTTGGATATATTAAACAGGAGGAAAATTATAACTAAACCAGTGTTGTGAGGAAAAAAGAGAAACAGCAAATGGCTCAATTTTAGGGTTTTCTCCTAAGATAAAAGGTCTGAAGAATTTGATCATCAGTCCAAGAAGTCAGGTATGACTTTCAACGTCTTATACTTTCCAGGATGTCCCTGAAGCCACTGATTGATGCTGTGTTAGCACTTGACACAGCCCCCCAACACATCACACCCACTTACTTTTTGTCCCAGCATTCCAGGGAAGCCTATTTCTCCCTACAAAGTAAAAGGACAAAAATGATAAAAAAATGTGGAGTCCTCTTTGCCAAAGCAGCATCTTCCTTGGAAGCAAGAAAAACAAGTGCTACGAACAGATACTGGTTAAAGAAACCCACACTGTGATTCAGCACTGTGGGTGGTGCAGTAGGTAGAGAATTATAAGCACAATTTTACTGTAAATCCCCTTGTACAGTAACACTATTCCTCTGCTGCCTGCTTCCTCTCCTCCAGCAAGAACATCCTGATCGTATTTTGTCTGCAGGCAACTCTGCTACCTGGACAACTGCCTTTTGGAATAGCATTTCTCTATTTACATCAGAATCAGTTTACTTTTCCTTTCTCACTTAAAAGAACCCCCAAGCCACAAATCTCACCCCTTCTTTTCCCTCCTATCCCCAGCATTACCATACACCAGTTAAAACCATTTTGGCAAGCTGTTGTCGCTCTGGACTGCACGGGCCATGAGAGACTGAAGTTATCCCCAAGCAATTCCCGCCCTGACTCGTCAGCCCCCCTATGTGCTGGCACTGGAGGGCACATGGACATGGATACTACCCCACCACACTCCCATCAGGCAGGACCACTGCCTTCCCTCTCTACTCTTGCCCTCCAAGGAAGATGCCTCCAGGCTCCCTTCCTCCAAGCCACTCCTGGTTTTTGCCATTAGAAGTACATTAGTCCCTATGCGCACATTCAGCTAAAGCTTGCAGCTATTTGGAAAAGAAAATTACCTGGTCTCCTTTGACTCCTTTGTCACCCCTGTCACCTCTGGATCCCTGGAAGGAGATAACAGGGTAATAACAGCCTAATTACTACCATTTCATGAGGAAGCAATAAATGTATCCCCCACATGAGAGGTTATTTGGAGTCAGACGTAGTACGGTATTATCTTCAGAATGAGGCATATGGTTTGACACCCTAAAATGTTTCCTTTTTATTTTCATTGACATTACAACAGAATTTAAAGTAAGGCTTATAGGAAAAGGGACTCATTCTCCCCAGATAATTACTTTAAATAGGTACTTTCCTGGATATAATACTTCCAAACTTGATTTTTTCCCCCACTTGGCTTCATCTAAGTTGAGGTTCCACTGTAAGGTCTTACAGTAAAAATTGCCTCTGTGTCAAGGTATGTATATATATATATAGCCTAAATAAACCAGAGGGACAATTAATTAATTATACCCATTCTACAGATGGAGAAGCTGTAGAGAGGTGCACTGTAGTAATTTGTTCACAAGACAGGGTGTAAAACTCACTTCTTCAGCATCCCAGCCCAAACCACAAGGCTGTGCTCCTTACTGATGCTTGTTTTCATTTCTCAGTGGGACCTTTAGACTTCACTCCACCAAAAACCTGCCTCATTTCTACAGTTACTTTTTTTGCATAACTGTTTACAATGGTTAAATTACACATTATTTTGTTGTCACACTGACCTTTTCTCCTCTAGTTCCAGGAAAACCCTAAAGGGAATAATAGATATTTTAATGCTTCTCGCTTTCAACATCACCCAAGAAGCTGAACTTTCAAACTTTGAAGTGAAGAAAAAGAATGAAGCACAAATAATTAACTGCATCAACTTGTAAATGCAAATGAATATTTATAGCTTCTGAAATTGCACTGAAACAGAACTATGAAACATGAATTAAAGGCAAGACAACTCAGCCCAAAAGCAAACATGAAACAGCCGGGTAAAGCCAGCAGGTTTGATATTGCTTTAAAATTGAAACAAGGGAGATAAAACGTAACCTAATGAAGCCTTAGATGACAAAATTAATAATCTAAAATATTTTTAGCAATAATCTTCTTCTGGGTTGTTATGTTTAGGTGCCCTCCCCCCCCCCCTCCCCCCATGGAACATCTCTAAATTATATATAAGGTATCTTCCAATGTGAAATTTCCTATAGAAATTAGTTTTTCTTTCAGAAACATACAATAAACAAGAGTGTTTGACTCCTCTTTCCAGTCCTTTATTTGAATAAACTGACTGCATAATCTTTTTCGAGTACCTAAAAATGCTCTGGGTTAAATTTGTAAAGGCAAAGGCTATGCTGTAGACCATGATGTGCAGCTACTAGAACATTCAGACCAAACTGTGCTTACTATCTGACTGTCAATACATATGCATAGATTTAGTAGAGGACCAAAATGATCTCCAATCTTGTGAAGTGGGTGGAAAATATTGCAGACATGATTTAATGCACAGATATACTTAACAGCTCCAGTTTTCTAGTGGGTTACATTTACATATGAGCTTTGCTTTTAACACAACTTTTTGCATTAGAATAACTTATACCTAAGCATTTTTATGAAAGCCAAAAACACAGCCAAGCCCAACCAGGCAACGTAACCTTGCTTGAAGAACGCATCTTTTAAGCTGTATTAGAAAAGATGTGTCTTGATAAATGCTTTCCAGCCAATTAATGAGGGAAGCAGCTGTCAGCAGAGCGTTAGAAACCAATGTCTGAAAGTGCAGCGTTTGGTTAACAAACCTTGGAGCCCATTGGTCCTCTTGTACCTGGCAATCCCATCACACCCAACTCTCCCTTTTCACCCTAAAGGGGTCAATAAAGAGAGTTATTCATTGTCGCTCTCTGATGAGGTCATATTTGAATGTCTGACAGTTTAGCAGTTGAGGTTTTATGTCAAATGATTGAGACAAGCCTGACCTTGGGGTAGTATTGTAGTCCGAGGTCTGTATTTCAATTATATCCTGCCTGAGACACCGTATGTTACCTTATCCTTCTATTGGCATTTTCTTGGATGCATAACTTGTGCTTCAGTTTTGCCAGACACTTTTAAAGGACATGCAAACAAATGAGAAGCAGCAGCACATCATTTTTTCTGCATGAAGGTACATTATCTCTACCTAGCATCACTTCCACTGAATTGCAGAAAATAAAGGTATTTTGCTGGAAGTCTTTATGTCTTGGGAAAACAGTGAGTATTTTTATTGCAGCTCTGAGACATCATGTGCTTTACAGCAGTTTGGAGCCAGTAAGTCATGAAAAGGCTTTACAACAACTTCTCTGGCTGCTGCCAGCTAATTATATCCGGCGAGAAATACAGAGTAGTCCCTGCAGACATGCAGTAGCACTACAGCAGAATACAGTTGGCTCTCATCCTCCTTCGGCTTTCACTGTCCTAGAAATGAAGAGGATTCTCTCATTGGCTGCTACCCCAGCAGAAGTTCAGAAAAGACTTGAAGAAACAAAGTAGAAGTAAGGATTAGACCAATGTTGTGTCAAAGAAAGAGAAGTAAGGAGACACAGCTGAAAAATAGAAGGCACAGAGATGGGAATGAGAGAAAAAAAGCAAAACAGAACAAAACAAAGAGCAGCTTACTGGAGATTTACAGCAAGAGGATGCAGCAAATGGCTGTAAAGAAGATGAGCATCAGGAGTCTGGAAAGGTGAGAGATGAGAGATGAGAAGGAGGGAAAGGAAAGAGAGACACAACCAATGGAAGCAACCACAGAGATCTGCTGGCCTTTATTTGACTGGAGCCTTCACTGACAAGCAGGAATCTGAAATTTATAAAGACCAGGAGAAATTAAAATGTGAACCCATCTGGGGGCACAGGAGACAGCTGTCAGAGGGGACAATGAAAGCAGAATTGGAATCAAACAGCAAGTATCACTTGCAGTCAAAGTATTGGAAAAAGTATTTCTACTGAATATGAGGGATTCTTCTAGAAGTATGATGAGAAAGCATAACAATAGGTAAAGAGGAGATAATATCAAAATTAGGAAGGCTTTGTAAATAAAACTGGAGCTTGCGTAAGGAAAGGCCAAGTGAACGATTTTTCTGACTACTCTGCCTGTTAGCGCTAAGACTGTGAGAGAAGGAGATAGTTGAACCTTCCTTCTACCCTCATTGCCCCTACTGTCAGAAATCACTGCACACAATGCATTTTCAGGAGGAACACCATTTCCTATCTCACAGTTCAAAGTAAACATTGTCTCCTTTAAGTATTGTCTCCTTGTTGCTTGCCTACGTTCTATAATACGATGTTTTTCATATAACACAGTGAAGATGTGTTAGGAGTGAGGGTCTGCTTTCCAGATGTGGCTTGAATTTAGAAGTCATATACTACAATTGTTGCAGTCTTCTGAGGTGGGGGCATCAGCCTTCATGGAGCAAATGAAGAGTCAAAGATTTACTGGAAAATGTGTCATTGAACCAAACATTGTTTCACCTGATGCATACTGAATTGAAGGAAAGCAAATGATTTCAAAAGTCCCAGCAGAAACTCCATACTCTGTGGCTTCTGTGAAAAGCTTATAGATTTCACATGGTATAATACTCAGTAAAGGACTGTCCTGAAGCTTTTTTATAATAAATGCAGAGGAAGCAACAACTCAGCAGTAGCAAAGGATGTCCTGACATTTCTTCTGCTGTTGGCTATTAAAAGTCACAGGAATAAATGTCTGTTTGTACGAGAATTAACTTCAAAGATGTGATCAGTAATCCACATGGTTTGTAATCTCTTTCCCCTGAGACCAGCCTGGTGCTTTCCCTCTGATTGCATGGACACACAGTTACGCTGCCAAGAAGTACACATTTGGGCAAAGAGATGATCACCATAAAAAACACTCATAAAGATGAAGATCAGGTTCAAAGCACTGATCAATGTGACTGTGAGACACCACTGGTTATCAATGAGTCTTCATTGGATTGTTTTTCAGTTTCCCTCTGACATATTTTAATCAACATAAGAAGTGCTACAGGGGCTAGGCTGAAGGTGGATAAACCTAACCCTAGACTGGGGAGGTCTTTGCAGAGCAGTGTAAGAAACAGGTCAAGCACAGAGTGACCTTGAATCACTGCAGCTTTCAAGCCTCTAGCAGGTAACTGCTTAGATGTCCCAATGACTTCCCATGACAACTGCTATGTTCAGATCCTGATGTGGAGCAGGTTATTCCATGTGAATTTTAGTCTTACCTTTGGTCCCATAGGTCCAGGCCATCCTATTGGTCCTGGCATTCCAGGGACACCCGGGGGACCTGGCCTACCCTTGAACGGAAAACACCGATTACAACAATTCATGCAAAATCACTCCTATACACAGGCCTCCACTGCAGACGGAAGATATGGAGGAATAAAGTCATTTCAGCAAAAAAACATGAAAATGCTTCTTAACCTTGTTTTTAATACAAAAAAATGCTATATTATATTCATAGTACAGTTTGTGTTGATGCTGCTGGAGGAAGTGTGGGCTTACAGAAATACCATGTTATACTGATTCAAATAAGCAGTTCAGCTACAGAGTAAATCTACATGCAGTTAAAATAATAATCCTAAAACCCCAGCGTGAATAACTTCAATCTTCCCTGCCCATTGCACGGCGGCTGGAACTAGATGATCTTAAGGTCCTTTCCAACCCTAACTATTCTATGATTCTATGATTCTTTTTATTTAATAATATGATGTAAATCAGAAAGACTTGCATGTAGTTATATCAGTACATATCTATGTTAAAAACAGAACCGTGTTTTTAAGTGAGAAACTTCTATATTTATTTACTGTTATTTTGAACATTCTCATATTCCTAACTGTAACAGCTTCTTTATGACTAGCAATAACTACATACATACAGTTATTTATCTATTTTAATTACTGTCTGTAAATCACTGTTTGAGTATCTCCTAAAATGCTGCAGATCAGTGCTACTCCACTGCTCTATGCCACTTGACAATATGAACTTAGAAATGTCTTTATGAAATCCAGGGCCATAAATGACCTCCCATGAGCCAGACAGCTTTTAGCAAGGGTTAAACTGTTTTATTACCAACTTGAGCAACTTCTCTTTCTGGACCTATTATTTTTTTTAAAGAGTAAGTACTGATGTACTACATTTAAGGTTGCACTTTCTTGTAGATTGGTAGGTGACCCTCTCTGAGACATTCCTGTTTTGAACTCTTGAATTTATATAAGTAATATCTTAGTTTACTGTAGGGCATTTGCAATTTAGATTAAAGAAAAAGATCTCTTTTGTTTATGTGTTTATTTGAATTACTGATTGGTGTTAAAATCCTTTGTATGTTATTTAAAAGGTGTTACAGTCCTTGGTCTATTATTAGAAGGGTGCTTCTTTTCCTGGTTAGTGACTACCCTCTGCTTAGCTCTAATTTCATGCTGCATTGCTGTCTTCTTTCAAAGTTAATTACATTAAATGGAGGTACTTAGTGACTGAGGTAACGTGTTCTGTTTCATCACATGTAGGGACACATATTTCGGACAATATATCAGGGCTCATGTGTCACCAAGCATAGGACTGTAGTCAGCATATTGTACTGCTGCCAGAACCTTAGAAGCGTAATCATTAATGGCTATTGCCCCTTTGGGGGTATTTTTCTGAGCCTTGTTTAGACTTTGGAGAAGTAAAAAGTTTAATGTTGTTTTGGACTTTTTTTAATGCACCTTTTGTGATAACTCACATACTCCTCTTTCCCTGTCCACAGAGGCATAGGTCAAGTAACTTCCCATTCGGTTTCAATTGTCTGGCCAGAGATGTATGGTTTTAATAAGGGAATCTGTTGAATTCAAACCAGCTGAGACAGGTTTCCAAACCAGAGGGCCCAGCTCTCCAGCCTTCACCCAGAGCTCCCTACCACCCACCCTGGGTACCAGGAGAAGCAACACATACAAGTTAAATTTCAACATTAGCTAATCTTTATCTAACTATTGTCTGCACCCCCCTCTAACAGCTGTTACATGTCAAGTATCAGATGGGTTCTGAGAGAGCATACCTTTCTTCCTGGCCTGCCAATCTCCCCCTGCCAGAGAAAGGAACATGTTATTCCCATAGGCACCACACAAAGCACAGAGGTTCATTAGTCAATGCATTTATATAAAAAATTATAATTTGGGAATACCTTTGTGTTCAGGACTTTGCTTCCAAAGGTAAAATGAGAAAAACTACTCTAAGAAAACTCCTTGGTTTTTCCTGTATTCTCAGCCCTAAATCTACAGTCACCCCCTTGTATAGTAAAGCGCTATGATTATGTGCCTAGCTTCAGGTATCGGGCCCCTAAAAGCATCATCATGGAGCAAATGACCTAACTTAACATACAGGCCAATTTTAGCGTCTGTGCTGACCCATACAATAAACACTGCATGGGAGAGCTCTGCTTTGCATGTCCTCTCAGAAGGACAGGGCATTCAAAGGCCTTTGGATCAGTAAGATCGCTGACTTGTTTTCTTAACACGTGCTCTAGACAGAGGTAGCTATCACGAGAAGCCATCAAAAGTACATAAAGACAGAAAACCTACACTGAAAGATGAAGCTTTAGATTGTAAGTTCAAACCAAGTCATAGCCTTACATTCAAATTAAACCAAATCCCCACATCCATAAGGCCCACCATTCACTAAGTGAAGTGAAAAAAGTGAACATTCCCCCACCCACTTCTTTCTCCTTTAAAACCATACCAAACTCCATTATGACAGACACTTACTTTCTCGCCTTTTGGTCCCATTAAACCAGGAATTCCTTGTGGGCCCTAGGGAGAAAAGTGAAGACTGTTATTAAACAGCATTAGTAAGGAGGCACTTCTCAACCCCTGACCCTGTAGGTGTCTCCTGGGAATAAAGTTGGGATGCTGGATATGGTGTTTAAACATGTCCTCTAAATGCCAAGTGCGTGTCATTGCTGAATGGCAGGCTTGAGAACTGGACTGATATGAGAAGTGCAGGGGCATCTTTAAAATGAAGAAAACCAGCAGGAAAAAGGCCTTGGGCAAAGGAAAGATGAGAAGTTATTGGAGTCCTGAAGAATTAGTGACAATGAGGACATGGAGGCACTGTGTCAGCTGGCAAAGCAGGTCAGCCAAAGAGGTGGTAAGGGAAGTGGCGTAAAGCATGTGGGAAGGGCTCTGCGGTGTGGTATGGACATAGAGGATTGCCACCACTTCTGAATCTCAGCAACATGTCTCTCCCTCAAATGAGGATGGTTTTCTTCTTTCAGGAGACTTTTTAATCCAGGGAGACCTTGAACCCCATCTCAGAAAAAAAGAAATCACAAAAGCAGTGCTGTTTCTAGAGTGCCTCAGGTCACAGACCACCTTTTATTTGTGAATGACCAAGGGAAGAAATCCTATGAGCCTGTATCAGAGGAGTGTTAGTTTCACCATACAAATCACTCCAGGTTTGGATCCTGGCTGACTTATGCTGTCCAAAACGTGATGCAAATTGTACATGAATAGCAGCAAAGTGTACCCTCAAATGCAAATTAAACCAACATTTTTGTCAGTGAAGTTAGTTTAGGTTTCCAATACTGTAAATCAGAACACACCCTATTAGAGTCAGAGCCAAAGTTTATCTTATTACTTTCATTTTACCTTAGGTTATTATACCGTGAGTTAAACCATTACAATTCTAGTTCTTCTTCTGAAAAAGTGTTAGAATGTAGCTCTGAGTCAACAGTATGAGGCTTTAGAACACCTTGGAAAGCCCAGCAAGCTACAGCAGAAAAGAATTCAGAAGGACTTCTGAGATTAGTTTTTCTTTTCTGTAATGGTAGCATTTCTTTTCAGGGGACCATTGTCATAAAGTATTGCCCAGAAGACTGCTGGCTCTAACACTGACCCATTACATGACACAGTCCCATCATGTATAATTAAAAATTCCAAAGCCATGTTATACCCACCCTACTGTCTGCTGCTGTGATAAAATCTGCCAGCCTACTCCATTTGAAAATGTTCTTGGAGGGATCATAGGTCATCTGGTTGCAAGATCAGTATTATTTATAGCAATGGACCTTGTGGAATGATAGAATTAATATTTCTGTTCTTCCAGTTAGGTCAGAGAGAGCATTAGGACGATTTTTCTCAAAAAAAGAGGGTATAGAGAAGACTGAAATAACAATGGCTTCTTTAACATGTACTGCAACCCTGGATCATGGCCAACCAAGCTGCAGGGCTGTTCCATAATGCAGGACAGGACAAACACTTCCTATCACTTCTCACATCATTCGCACACTAAATGAATCTGCCTTGTCCTGCATCCCAGCAAAGACAAAATGGCAGCACAATAAAGTCCAAGTTGGTAAAACAAGACTTTGTGGCTTTCATGTTGCAACTTCTAGATTGTTTACAAATACCTTCTGAGTATTGACTTCTAAATAATTAAAGCTAAGCTTTTTTCCACATAACTGAACCTTTACTGTGACCTATTGTCCATATGTTTTAAACAGTGTTTGGGTGCTTGTTAATTTCTCAGGCTGCCCAAGCCCTAGTCACAGCTTTTGTTCCAGCAAAGGTCCTGTGCCATGTCTGCTATTAGCTGTATTGGAATAAAATTGGCACCTGGGGGCCTTGAGGAAGATCACTGTTCCAGTGAACCAGGCACAGCACATAGCTTGGGATCTACTGTGCCCAAGGAGAAACTGGCATTACCTCTCCATGAAAAGCTTAATTTTTCTTTGGCTAGAATGAACTGGAATGGAAGGGCAGATGGTTCTCCATGCTAGAGAGATGTGTGGAAAAATGCTACCCCTAGAGGTGGACCATTTCCTTTGAAGATTTTTGATCCCACTCAGAACACTTCTGAACGCACAAATTGTGCAGAATGAAATGGGAGGTCCAAAAGAACAGCCCAAGGCTACCCAGCAAGTGCGAGGCAGAGATGTTGCAGGTCAAGCTAGAAGACCCCACATCTCCTGAATCCCACACCACTGCCCTGCTGAAGCCCCTCCGTGTCTTTGATGTTTCCTGTAGGTGTTTGCCTTCCCGGGGATGTACTCCACTAATATGCAAGTTCATTGCACCTTTTGTGCATCCATTTACAGGTTCACATGGAGGACGACAGAGTCTAAAGCAAAGAGAAAAGTAACAAAGAGCCTCTGAAGGAAGCGATTGCACCTCTGATTTTTGATGGGTGCTACCCACTGTAAAACTACACAACAAGTGAAGAGTGAACTTGAAACCAACTGGAGTACACAAGACAGAGATGAGAAAGTAGTGTAGAATGCCTACATGATTTATGAACAGTCATGTCACAATGAAATTAAGCTAGAGCTTGATATGCTTATTAAGTGGCAAAAAGCATTTGCAGATTTTTTACAGCTTTGTAAGGACCTTGGAGCAAGTGAGAGAAAAATGTGGTTTAATCGCAAGGGCATCACTCACCTGGGGGCCAGGTGGCCCTGAAGGGCAATGTGATTTGGGCATAGAGGAAGACTGTGTTATCAGGTGCTCCTGACACAACTCTTTCATATCCAGGGCAAGGAGTTTCTACGTGAAATAAAACATAGAAGTGAATATGCAGCCACATGTAGCCTGTTGGAGAAATGCATTGAGAAAAGTGCCACAAAATACTACAGCCCCAGGAGAGTTTATCTGCCCCCTTAGGGAGAAGCCCAGGGTTTGTCACAAGGTTAACTTCATGCATGTTTGAACATTAGCACTTCAGCATAGTGTCCTGCCCCACACTTCCTCCTCCTCCTCTCCCAGAGGCACACTGCAGCCAAGCTACCATATGCCTTTCAGAGCCAGCGTGGGATCCTGTCCTATTCTTAGACTTGACCCTGCTCTCTCCATTTCACTTTACATGTATCTGCACCTCTCCAAAAATAGCATCTTTGCTCTAATAATAGAGACTATGCTCGGCGAGGGTATAGGCAGTGTGAGCCCATAGGCTTTACTTTACTCCAGACCAGAGCCAATGCCTTTGATGATCAACAAAAGTTTAATCTTTTGACTTAAAAATTAGGATTGCATGAGTAAACTGCCTTATGTCTTGTGGCAAAAGTGATTTCCCCTGGAAATGTAGACTAACACTGAGCCAGAAACACTGGACTAACAAAACTGATCTTCAGCTTCCCAGTGAAAAGCCAGTCTCCAGAAAAGTTCCAACTAGAGACTCCAAAGCACGAAGTTCATAGTGAATTCACGTGGCTTCCAACCTCATAGTAACTTGTCTTATTCTCTCGCCCACATAGAGGGGATGATGTGAAGGGTGAACTTATGCTCAGATTATTCCCTGGGCTGCCCAGAGAAATCTGAGGGCTCTGGTCCCAACCTCATCCTCAGTGAAGAGGTACACCATATTCCTAAGGAAGTCTTGTCTCTGGGTCTCCTTTCTATGGGCATCACGGCACAGGGAGGGATGAGGAAGGTGAAAGCAACCAGATTTTGGTCTGGGGGAAACAGCAGCCTGGGCTCAATCCTGATCTCTCTGAAGGCAATGGAGAATCTTACACTGTATTTTTTCTTGGGTTAGTTCTTGTCAGACATCTTGCTAATAATTATTATAACAGTAGCAATAATTGCAGTATTTGTATATGGTAAATGAATAGCAGAATTAAGAAAAAGAAATTATGGAATAGGTAGAAAACCTCTTAATGCTGGGATGGAAAATATATCAGAATTAACAGACCCTAGCAACAAGAGCAACTGGGCAAACATACCCATTTTGTCCTGTATGCTGCTTATGTTAACATGCCTATGGGTATTTATCATATAGAGCAGGTATGCACACAGGTGGGTGAGTGAAAATTGCATGCAGCAAATCAAACATGTCTGTCTTTCTGCAAAATGAAATGGTGGGAATAGATTCCATTTGAGGATTTCAGGACCTTCGTTTCACCTGCTGAATAAGGCAAATGGGATTTAAACCAGGACACATACATAACATACCCCCTGAAATCATTGTGTGGGATGGAAAATTGCCTTTCTGACCTTACTTGGTTTATTGCATTGCCATTTTGCTTAGTTCAGGATTGCCTTGTGCTAAGTAAGTTCCCAAAACAGAATAAGAATATTTTAAGTTAATTGAATGAACTGCCTGAACCAACCCTACTTCATCTCATTCCTTGATCTATTTGAGATTCACTTCAAGCCACAGTCTGGGATGTGAATGATTCTCCTAACAGAGCCATATCAACAAAGCCAGATCAGAGAGTTTTGAGTGACACCATGAAACAGTGCTTGAGAGGATGCTTCAGTATTTGTCATATGTAAAGAGTCATGTAAAAGAAAGAAAGGCTCCAGGGTCACACTTACAGTGTTCCAGCCATGCCTGAAGGACGGTGGTGGGAACAGGGGTGGTGGAGGAGGGATGAGGAGGCAGCACGCTCTGAGGTTGGGCTGTTTCTTCTGTTCCAAACAAGGGAGATCTGTTCAATACAAACACTCATGGGTTGTCTTGAACACAACAAACATTTCTTACAGCATAACAGGAGTTTCCATTCCACAGGGTTTTCCTACATCCTGTGTGCATCAATTGTAACACCGTAATCCAAGCAGGGATTTAAGAAACCAGATCGTCCCTCAAGATTGTAAGTTCCTTCTTGCGCTGAAGGAAGGCTGTGTGGAGATTTAAGCTCTTAATGCGGCTATTTTGGAAAATTTAGGCAACACTAGAAAATAGAAGTATTTCTTGCTTTCTCTCTCCTCTTCCAAAAGTGTATTAGAAACAGCATCTTCTCATTCTCATTATAGCCTGCATGCCACCAGGAACTCTGCACTGTTGCCCAATAACATTCCCTGCGGACAAAAGTGTTTCAGGTACTTGTGTGATAACAGAATGGGAAGCTGTTCTACAGCACATTTGCTTATATTTCCCCTAGGACTGAAATCAGGTTGCCTTATTTCTGAATCATGCATCATCCCTAAGAATAAATACTCTGCAACCCAGATTTAGGTGGTAGCTTCCTCACCAGCTGACTGGTAAGGCAGGATCTCAGTTGTGTTCACCAGTGTATTCAATCTTTTCTAAGAGATAAACCTCCATGAACAATCTGAGAAGCTGTGACCAAAGATTTGCAGAGAAGGGGTATGAAGATGATGTATTTATACTGGGGGGGAGGGTGCTCTACATCAATTTACTCCTTGGGAAATACATATCTAATCATGGTGGGGGCCTTCTATAAAGGTTTTGCCAAGGACAGCAAACATTTATTTATATCTGTTGGTTTCTTCCTTTGGCAAATGGCAACTGGAATGGATGTCTGTGAACTGAAGGGTGACAGAGAGCCAAACACAGCAGGAAGAAAAGCCTATGGTGGAGTATCCTGTATTAGTAGAAAATCTCTAAATTAAGCTTCTAGGAAAGCAAACTGGATAAAATTGCTAGATTCGTGTGCAAATCAATCACAAGCTGGATATTGGTCACATCTCTAGGTAAGGCAAATTTTCCAGGGGACAGAGATACTATGAGATTCTCCAAATGTCTCAGAAAATGTATTATATCAGTTCTATCATCCTATGCTGATAATGGGCACAGCATTTTCTCAGTTCTGATGCACAGAAAATATTCATGACCAGAGGAATGTGATTCAGCAGTATTCAGGGGTAGTTTATGTTTTCCAGACATTTTTCTCTATCAAAATACTATCTGTGATGATGCTTTTGAGAGATGAGTTAATCAAAGTCTGAAAGGTTCCATAATGAAGACTCTTTCACAACTTTTCCTCACAAGTTTGAAACTGAACCAAAACCTTATATTTAAGAGAAATGCAAAAGATTTATAATAATAATGAAAAAAATTATAGACTCATAGAACGGTCTAAGTTGAGAGGGACCTTAAAGCTCATCCACTTCCAACCACCTGCCACAGGCAGGGACACCCTCCACTAGACCAGGTTGCTCCAAACCCCGTCCAACCTGGCCTTGAACGCTTCCAGATATGGGGCAGCCACAGCTTCTCTGGGCAGCCTGTGCCAGCGCTTCAGCACCCTCATAATGAAGAATTTTTTCCTAATATCTAATCTAAGTCTGCCCTTTCTCAGTTTAAAAATAGACCCATATTATTTCATTTAAAAATTTAAATACATACTGAATATGCCAATGCCTGTTAAAAGGTAGTAAATGTTTGAGTTTGCCTGTCTCCAGTCTCACAAGTGATAAAATAGAAAGATAAGTACAGCTAAGTTCTGTATTGGCTTATCCGGAATTCAGTCACTCTTATGCAGCTGTAACTCAGGTCTTCAGTTTTTACTGCACATACTTCTGTCTTTTCTTAATTTCAGGACTCTATCTGAACATACTGCATTGGGACTAAAGTGCATATTACTAAAACAATGGGCAGCCTGTAATTTAACAGGTCTAAAATGTGCTTATAATTTTATGCTATTTTAGGCCATATTCCAATATCATGACTCTTTTTTAGTATTACCTCATGCCAGGATCTAGCTAAATTTCAACAGGATTGTTATCATTCAATAAGAACATCAAAGCTGGTTCAATGTGGTTTAGTTGCAAAGAGATCATCACCAGGCGCTGTAGAAAAAGGTTTTAGTTTCTGCAGTTGCACTGCTACTTGTTCTCTTTTTAAAAAAGGAGTAGACTAAAGTGTTGTCTTTTAATTATTTTACAAAGATAAGATTAAATATAGTTGTACATCTATAGTCCTAATAGTTTCAATTTGCATGTCCTTGTGAGTAAAGTCAAGTCATGGGTTATAAAGTGTTTGGATTTTCTTCCTTAGCAGCAAAGCCAAACTCTGTGGAATGGGTTTTATCATGAAAAATGATAAACTCTAGCTAACCGAGTTAGTAGCAAAACAGCCATTGATTTCAGCCTTTATAGTCTTATTCTAATACTACTGTACCAAACCAATTTAGGTTTGCTGGCATAAATGGTGATAGCATGTCCTGATCTCGATGTCAAAACAAGAAAAAAGTATCTAATTACTATTATGTAGGATAGATATCAATTATAAATGGTGCAGGTAGATAACATTCCAGGGGCTCCATCATTAACCACGGCTGTGCTCTGGAAGGTGTATTTGTAGAGCAAATATTTAAGAAAAGTCTGGTTCTGGACCAAATGACCTCCCACATTCAGGTAAGAGAGGTGATAGGACCGCAGACAGAGTAAAAGAGCGGGTCATTGAGTGACTACAGGTATGACTGCTACAATCTGATCTTCCAATAAGCACCACCTCTCATTGGTACAGATTTTGTAACTGCGACGGGTCCAAGATATACGATCAGTTTGGTATTGGCTTGTTTTAGATCACAACAGGGTTACCTTGACAGGCTTACGGGCTCTCTGCAAAATGCAATGTGTATTTTTAGGCTCCAGGTTAGCTTTGTTTGCTAAACACAGAATACTCCAGTCCCCATCAGTGGAAAAAATCCCAGCCCAAGAATAGGACTGTCATAGTTTTCTGTGAAATATGAAGACCCTGCCTACACAGAGTGTGTGTTTACATATCTCCTATGGAAATTGCTCTGTCAACAACTTCAGTATCAAAGAACATGTTCAATAAGAGAAGGAAAACAAAATGAAGAACTCCTAAGACTTGTCTAAGTGACAGATGTTTTCAAAGAACATAAAAATCGTAACAGTCAGCTTTAAAATCTGTACCCTTTTCAAACTCAGTTTATTTTTACAGTCCACACTATATATTAATGTAGTTCAAGAAAGTAGCTATCCATATCTATGGGTATACTGGCAATGGCCGCTTTATAAAATAACATATTCTAGATTAGCCGTTGCAATGTTTCTTTTTGCTCCTGCAGGCTGCTAGCTTCTGACCTTAGCTGAAGTCCGGGAACTCTTATCTGAGGTGGTCTGACAGAGCCAGAGAGAAGCCTTCGCCCATGCTGAGTCCCCTGGAATGCGGCTCATATGAGGTCTCTGAGCTCTCCTAGAGCTGATCCTAGAGCTGACGTTCAACCCACAAACCCCCTCAGCTACACTACAGTGGGGGTACCAGAGAAGTGCTGCCCTGGGTTACAGCTGGATTTACAGGATTTCACTGAAAAAACCTCATAAATAAACCCTGAAAGTTACTTTTATCTCAAAATCTGAAGAAGAGAAGGCTACATGGAGACCTCATAGCAGCCTTCCAGTGTCTGAAGCAAGTCTACAAGGATGCTGGGGAGGGACTCTTCATCAGAGACTGTGGTGATAGGATAAGGGGTAATGGGTTCAAACTTAAATAGGGGAAGTTCAGTTAAGAGATAGGGAAGTTCTTTTCTGTGAGGGTGGTGAGGCACTGGAACAGGTTGCCTAGAGACGTGGTGAATGCTCCATCCCTGGCAGTCTTCAAGGCCAGGCAGGACGGAGTCTTGGGTGACATGGTCTAGTGGGAGGCATCCCTGCCCATGGCAGGGGGGTTAAAACTTGATGAGCTTAAGGTCCTTTCCAACCCTAACTGTTCTATGATTCTATGAATCACGAAGCTGTAAGCCAACTGTCAGGAGGAAAGGGCATGGAAGGAAAGAGATACTTAACATGTGTTTCCCTTCCTATTTGCAACCACATTCTTCCATCAAGCCCTGACGGGAAGCCGAGCTGCTATCCAAAGGCTTGTCACCCTGACAGCAGTGCTGGTGGCCTGCCCAGCTTGTGACGGGCAGGGCTTTGCTAGACGGGGACCTCTGATGGCTGATACCCCATCACAGGTGCTTCTCCTGCTTGGATGGCACTCAGAATTAATAATAAACAAGCTGGGCAGACCAGCCAGTTAATGAATGTGGGCTTGTCACAGCTGAAACTGAGACTTTCATCTGCTTTGTTGTCATTCATTCAGGCTCCTCTTACTCTCCTCACAAGAGGAGCAGCATGCCAGGGGCCCCAGCCACCCGGTGCCTTTCTGTACATCTATTGCAAGGTTACTATGGAACATGTTCCTTTTAAGTTAGGAAAGTTTAAGAACCTGCCAAAGGTGCCTTTTGACCATACAGGTCAGAATTCTTTATTTACAGAGCAGATGCAGGAGCTAAGCTCTCCTTTAAAACCCCAAAGACATGAAGCAGCATATTAACAATACATGCCTCTTTAAAACATGTTTTACAAACCTCTGTGACCAGAAATGTGCCTTATGGACGTAGAAGCATAGCTGGGAATAGAGCTTGTGTCTGGAGCTGGGTTGAACAGTCAGGTTCACAAATGGTCAGCATCTCTCAGTACACTTTTGAACTTAGACGTTACAGTTGATGGGCTAAATATACCTTTCCCTATAAACCAGCTAACATAAACATGCCAAGGAAGTATACCAAACCCTACAGCTTAGGTAATGGTGTCTGCGTGGAGAAGGAGGAGGTGACCCATGAAGCTCCCCTGAGAGTTACAGGATGAGACACAGAGCTGCAGCTCTCCCCTGCTTCTCATTTCCTTTTGCTTGAAATGGGCTTCAGAGTATTTAAGGAACAGAGAAAAGCTGATTAGAAAATAATTCCCCATCTTTCTGCCAAAAAAATTAAACAAATCCAGCTGAAACCTTTGCAAGTCTCTTCAGCCAAGAAAAACTCATACAAATCTGAAAATACTCCATTTTTAATCCCCAAAGTGGCTATGGGCTGTGGCAGCAGTAATGTGCACTTTAGCAGCTGGCTCACATTCCAAAGCTGTCATAACAAACAAACAAACAAACAAATAAATGAATAAATGAAAGTACTTAAAATCAGTCTACGCTCAACAAGCTTGACAATAGCTGGACCCTGGCACACTGCCTGGACAGCGGATCTCGGTATTCACCCGGCCGGAGGAGCAAGGACACTCTGTCCCAAGTCCCTGCCTAATACTTAGCCCACGTCCCCCAGTATCTCCAAGTACCTCCCATATGCTCACAGGCAGTGAGGGCCCACTGATCCCCCCACAGCCCAGATGGGCAGCCATAGGTGGCTGCATCTTCGCAGGACAGCCTTAGAAAACATTGCAGAAAAGGCAGAATGCAAGATTTATAAGCAAGGGAAAGGTCTTTTATTCCCTATATGCAAATAGGACATTTAATCCGTGTGCATGTGCATGTATGAGGGCAATGCATATACCAAAAGATTATATTCTGTTCTCTCAGATAGACTGCAGTAGGAAAATGCTGAGGTCAGTACAGAGACAGAAGCATTTCCTTAGATTGGTTCTGCACTCCAGTTTCACAAGAACATGAAGATCCCAGTAAGACCTGTCATGGGTGGAACATGGCTTATTATATGGGTTTATAAAATAAACCCATGGCTTATAAATCCCTACAACCACCTCAGGATTATTTTGTGCCATTTTCCTTCTATTGCCTTCCATTTGCAGATGTTTGGAGTTCTAGACACTGCTAAACAATGTTGGCAACTTGATATGCTCCCCTTTAGTGCATGAGAAACTGAGGCACAGGGAAGTTAAGTAACTCCCCCAAAACCACAGACAACTCAATTACAATACCAGAAACAGAGTTCCATTCTGGTAAACTACAATATCTCATCTCAGTCATTTTATGAGCTGGATTATAAAACTCAACTGCTCGTCATACCAGCAGCATAACATACATAATCTATATAAAGCCTAAGAACCTTCTACAATCGGTAGAAGAGCCTGAAATCCAAAAGATTAATGCAAGGTGGCTGCTTCATCAGCCCCCAAACTTCTGCATGTCACTCACTGCTGCACAATCCTCTCCCACTTTATCTGTAAAAACAGTAGCCACAAAGCCAAGAGACACCAGTGCCACCCTTCCACAACTGCAAGATCATAATCTGTCAGTGCTGGCACTGATCAAATATGTACTTGACTTTGATGTTGCTCTACCGTAGGCCCAGAGAGTCCCAGACAATCCCTATGAGACTGTGGGTGTTGCTGTGTGCTCAGAAACACTTCAGAGATAGGCTTTCAAATTCCTCTTTGAGGCTTTGCTACTACGGACTAGATTAATTCCTCATGACTCCCTTGCTGTGACAGATTCACAGCCCAGCTGACTTTATCCTCCTGCCCTTTATTCTTCCGCACAAGAAATAATTCTGTACTAATTTGGCATTGTAAGTCATTAACTTCATAGTCTCAAAAAGCTAAAACAAATAAATCCATCAACACTTTCCCTGGATAGAAGAAAACTGAAATCATAGTACTGCCTTCTTTAGATAAAGCATCTCTCTTTACTTGTGTGCATTCCCCAGGCACATGCATTTATGCATAAACACTAGCTAGCTGCTGAGAAAAATGGTTAGTAGCTACTTTTCTCTTTTCCCCCAGTCTAAGCCCTCTTCTATATTCTTCCTATATCCACCTTCTCAGCCCAAATCCCTTTGTACCATTAGATCTGTGCAACTACAGAAAGCATCCTCCCAACTCCTTCGTCATTAAAACAGCAGTTCCTTGGAGAGAAGAAGGGAAGAAACAGCACATCTAGTTTGGGTTCTATCAATTCCTGTGGGGTTTTTATCTCTTGCCTATTTCTGATATTCCTCAAAGCCCTAGAATTGAAGGGCTTTCCCAGGTCCCTTCTAGTTGCCGAGGCACAGCGTGATGTAGGTCCCCTGGACATGTCCTGGGTGAGTCCAATATTGCAGAACAGCTGAAAGTGCCCCTGATTTTGCAGTCACATTCTATTCTAGCACTGCGAGTTAAAGACTGCAGGGATACACGGCCTATCCTGACAACAAACATCCTCCTGCATAACACAAATGGTATTTTTCTATAGTTTTAAGTAAGATAAGCAATTTCTTTTGCTGCAGTCATGCTGCTGGTGCTCCTGTGCCAATACAGCCTACCCAATGGGGAGTCTCTGTATCTGATATGAAGCAGGCTGTAAGAACCAAGGAGGCTAAAATGTGAAGTCAGGGACTGGTCCTTTCCTGCGCAGGGGCTTGGTAACATTGACAAACCCACACATGAGCTGTCTGTACCAGAGCGGGGGTCTACAAGCACTAACTGTCTATAAGTACATGGGGAATAAGCTGATTTTCAGCACTTTGGAATGCTTGCTGGTGAAGCTCCCATACTTGCTCTGAGGTTCCCTTTTGGACCTGCTGCTGCCTGTCTGAAACATTCACAGGTTATAGAAAACCCTTCGGATCAGTTACTGCTTCCTTTGCTGGAAAGAAAAGCAAGCACTGCCTCAGCTCCAGTCCTGACCTCTGTCCCTGGCAGCAGGATAACTTGTTCCTCACAAAACAACTACTGGGTTTGCTTTGGTTGTGTCTCCAGAGGAGCTTCCACAGCCGCCTTACTTGTCACACAAGTGCTACCCAGCGGTGCAGCCCTAGCTGCCTGCACTTCAGGAATCCAGGTATGAAACATGCCTTCTGTATTTCAGAATGCCTCTGCCCCCACCCGCTCACCACATGAAGCCAAACAAGTCCACCTTTATGTTCAGCCAGGGCTAACAGGGGAACCCAGGGAGGGACACACCATGTGGTCCTTTGACAGGCATTTTCTTGAGCAGGTGAACATTCATCATACTCACCTTAGGCAGCATTTCACTGAACCCTCTCCCCTAATTTTCATTATAGTCACTGAATCTTTTTTTGACAAGCTGAGCACCTTGTCATCCAGTAATGCCACAAGCAGGTCAGAAGTCCCCATTCCTGTCCTGCGTGCAAACCCCAGAGCTGTATTCAAGGACAATTTCCAGCTTCCTCGCCAGTGGCTGTGTCTTCTGATTTTTGTTTGCTGCTCCAAGGCAAGTGCCACAGCCTCCTGAACTGCCTCTGATGTCCTTTCCATGACTCTTACCCACAGGATCAGGTGGGCTGCTAATTTCCCAGGATGTCCTGAGGATCCTCTGCTATTGTGACTTGCATCGATCTTCCCCTTGCACTTGCAGACATGAAGCTGGGTGCAGGCACAAGGTCACGGACAGGCTGTGCACCAGCGTGGCTGCCCTGCTCTTGCATGACTCAGCACAGGCGTTGCACCATATGCCACAAGGGAAGGGTCTATGAATCCTTAGGTAATCTCATCCCTGAGTATTACCTGCATTGACCTGATCACGGAACCCAGTTGGGGATTCTCGCAGCTCATCTCTACTAGGGGGTGGAAATATGGATAAAGACAAATCAAGCGCTTCTTTAACCTAACTGTGTTTATTTCAATGACCCATTTACTTAAAGCAAGAGTAACCACACCATACTAGCCTGTTGTTTTGCTACCAGTCCAAGCCTTTCCCCAGAGGCTGTTCAGGAACTACCTTCTTTGAAGGTTAACCACTGTACAACAGTTCTTTTGGCTTATCGTTCTAGCTGTTCATTTGGGCCTATCCCAAAGTTATTTGTTGCTCTCAAGATGAAGAGATATTTTACTGAAAGAATTTGTTGCCTCCTTTTCAGGCCTCTGTGAGTCACAAACCAGATAGAAATCTTTTAAATGCCCAGCCCTAAGAGAGTTCAGCCCCAAGATGCTTGCCTAGCCTGATTCACAACCAGATGACTGCTTTGTCTTATGGTACTCTGCTTTCCTTCTCCTAATGAAGCCTCTGCCAGTGGTTCGTTTCTATCAGGAATTACAGTCTATCAAAGATTTCCTACTCACCTGTGTTCCATGAGAAACCTCTTGAGCAACAGTGTCAGGATGCTGGGCAGCTCCTGAGCCCACGCTGACCTTCCAGAGCAGAGCCAGGCTTTCTTCCCTGGGCTGATATTTTTGCCCCTCAAAAATCCATCTCTGCTTGTCACCTTTAGGCTGTTTTCTTAGTAGGCTCTGTGAGAGTCTTCTGGCTTTTACATTTGGTCTTATTTTAAATCCCTTCTGAATCTTTCTTACTCCTGCAAGCACTCTGATTATTTTTCCCTTGTGATCTTTCATAAACAAATGTTTACAATTACTCTCTTTAGAAAGAAAATCATCCACCTGACATCTCTTCTGTCCTTTTGGACAATACCTAGGGCTCCTACAGGTTGTTTCATTAGAGCAAAAACCCTAAATCAAACCCTAAAACAAAGGTGAGGGTCGTATATTACAGAAAGGCAGCTGGGATCCTGATTCCCTCAATGTCAGGAATCACCACTTGCTTTTGTGTTTTGTCTCTCCTGATGTTTCTTTCACACATGAAAATCATCCTCTTCCCTTAGTTTAGCAACACAGAGGGTGCCAAGGTCCAAAGCATCAAGATACTGTTCTTATTCTCAGCTGTTTCTGGTAATTTAAATACTTTCTCATCTCTCTCCAGAACTTCAGAAACCTTTGGCCTGGGTAATTTGAATAGGGTAGGAGAAGGAACGAAGGGGAGAGGACAAGTGTCTTTCTTCTACCTGAATTTGGAAGGTGGCTCCCTTCAGGCTGGTTCTTATAAGGTGCAGGCTGGTTCATGCAGCCACACTAAAGATGAGTATGAACTTCATGCCTGGTTTACATCACGTGAGTGCAACCTCCTCAAGTGCACAATGCAGCAACTTCAGAGAGCAGAGCTTTGAAAAATAGTTATAAATGACACCATAAACACAGTGACGTCAGGGTGGGATACAAGACGTTACCCTGAAAAGAAACCTGCTGTCTCCGGGAGGGTTGAGCTACCTATTCCTGGGGATCTTCACTGCTGCTTGGAACCACTGCAACATGCTCCAGCCTGCTGCAGTATTATTCCCTGAAGTGCTTCCTCTAGGACTGATGCTTCAGTACCACGAGACTCAACTCTTTGGAGCTGCTGTGACATTGAAAATACTTCCAGCAACAAGGATGCGCTGTTGCTTGGGGATGATGGGAATATAAGGTGGAGTTGGCAGCAGAACAGACAAAGATCCAGATAATCTCTCTTTCTCCAGTTATTCTACAAGTCAAGTCTATTTCCGCCTTACCTGTTGTGTATCTCAGCTTTCCAGCTACTGCTTTGTAAATCTCTTTGTGTGTGACCTGTTGCTATGCAGAAATGAAAGTACTTTTAGCCCAGAAGTTTTCAGGCATACCTGGAAAGCACCCAAATGCCTTTCCAAAATGTAGGAAAGACAAGTTGTCGCTTGAGAACATCCTCACTATTAAACGCGATTAGTCATAGAATTTGCAAGCACGGTACTAAATCCATTCTTTAAATGGGAAATTACATACTGGTGCCAGACACAGCTGACAGTTACAGAAAATTCCAGAAACCATTAAAATAACTGAGAATTTAAAGAGAATTAATTCACCTCCGGTACCTGCTGTGAGGTTTCAACCAGTTTTGTACTAAGGAGATATTTCTTAAAATGCAGATGCAACCAAAGCACCAAAGAAGTTTTTATTACGTCATTTTTCATACCAAATAGCCTTCATTAACAAGCAACAATGGCACACAGGTATGTAACAGCTTTCCAAAGTACGGCTCTTAATCCCACCCTTCAGCTCTGGGATTATGATCGAATATGCCTGATAGTATTTTGTTCACATATTAGCAAGTAAACGTTTATAATACATTTGTGACAGAGGCCTTCCTAATGCTTGTTGGGTATAAAGGTGATTCCCAGTGGCTTGGCCAGAAGAACATGGCTTGGGGCTTTATCAGAGAGCGGTGTATGGGGTGGCGATTTGCTCAAACCGCCACATGGGGAACCAGATTTCCCTATCAGGTTCACACCTTCGCCAAGCCTAAAACCAGAAGCTGCTGGCTGCCTGCAGTCTGTGTAGGGAGCCCTGGGGTCTCTTGCAGGCAAGGCTCCAGGGCTGCACTATGGAAAATATTCTAGTGCAAAGGGCACAACCTGCCATTTTCCTTCATATTTGGCTATTCTACAGTGGTTGAAGTAGAGATTATATGTCTTTCTTCTTCTAAGGGGAAAGTTACTTGTTTGTTAAAGGGGCAGTTAAAATGGCTTCTCTAAACACACAAGCATGTGCCATAGGAGAAAAGTCCAGGCCATGCAGGTGATGGATACATGACATTCTTGTTTGACTTGGTGGCCCATACAAGTGTCAAATAAACAAATTTAAGGTCTAATAACATACATGTTACTGCAAAGCTATTTGGAATACATGAATGAAAATATGTCTTGGCAATTCCTGTACCCCAGCATTAACTAATCTCAACATAATGGGAAAAGCCTACCCACTTGAATAGAAATGGTAACAAATGTAAATGCTCTGTAGCACCCTACACAGCTTGGTAGAAAAAAATACTAGTTCCTAAAAGTTTGAAAGAATGAATTAAATTCTTTTTCAAAGCATGTACTTCTTTGCACATTAGGTTTCTCTAGATGCTATCTTAAAAGCTATCTGAAATGACTAGAGGACTGCAATGGCTGCATTATTAAATACTATAGGGCTTTTCCCCAAAGAATATCTGCATTACTTTTTTGGCCCTCAGAATCTTATTATTTTAATACCTTTAAATGAATGGACTGCTCAGACAGACTCTTTGTAGTGAAATACAGCGTACTGGTTCTGCATGTTTGGAAAGATTAAAAAAACCCAAACCTTAGAAGAAATCATGCATTCTGTAACTGAGTGCAGAAATCTATCACCTCATACAAGCTACTCTCTGGATACCCTTCTCTCTTAAATGCCCTGAATGAAACCATCTGGCTCTGTGGTCACACCAGGGATCAGAGAGAGAGAAAGGCTGTGTGTCTTTAGCTTCTTGTCTAAGGCTTATTTTATGTATAGACTTAAAATGCACACCCTTTTGGTCACTGCCTTCATGTGAAAGACATGGAGGAGAGGGGATCTGTAGGTATAGCTGACCTTGACCAATCTCAGTTGAACTATCTCAGATTCGACACTGAAGGAATTCAAGATGTTAGTCAAAAGCATCTATGTTGACAAGATACAGAATAACAGACAGAAGGTGGGAGACAGCAATTTGCCTAAGTTGGTACAAGTTCCTCTTAGGAGAGATGGAATCAAAGCTCTGGGCAGCTTTCCCCTTCCTTTGCACCAAACGTGGCTAAAGGAACGTCTTGCTGATGAAACTGTAAAATCTATTAAGTGGGATTTCCAGTGCCCTGGCTCAGTTGACAACTAATTTGTTTTGCCTTTGCCTAGCAGGGATTTTCCATGCAGTGGTCTCTTGTTTGCTATGTAAGTCATCCGAGTATTTGTTAGTGTCATAGCCAGAGCCAGATGATGTTTATTCTGCTAACATCCAGTTGGACTCCGGCAGAGCTCATTGAGGTCAGGGCTTTATTTATAGAAGCAGATATACATTGAGATTCATTCTCTTTCCCTTGCTGTAATCCTCCTAAACTCATCCAAAATAGAAAGAAACATGCAGACATGCAAGTAGTATACTAATTGGGCCAGATCCATGAATTAACACAGCAGCATAGAAGCCAATGGAAAAAAGGCATTTTAAAGCAGCTGAGGATCTTGTCTATTATTTCTTATGGGGAAAGGAAGGGAGGGGTTTAAAAACAGAAATTATAAAGAAAAAAGCAGAAACAACCAAGCAACAAAGCGTCCCAGCATGTGGCAGAACAGGTCTGTAGTGCAAAATCCCTCCACCAAGATCTGCAATTTCAACTACTTGTCTTTCCCTCCTGTGTTCCCAATCACTGGAAACTGCAAGAATCAAAGTGCAGAGAGCTCTAAGCAAGGAAAAGTAACAAGACTTAAAGCAATTTACCTGCTGAAACTGAGAAGACATTGTCAACGTACGCAGTCTGAGATAAAGCAAAGCAGAAGACAAGCTGCAGGTAAGATCCCCAGACAAGCGGGCTGAGGACCAACATGCTGGCTGTGCCCTGGCAGCTTCCAGCTCAGAGGCGCAGGGCTGCTTTGGGGATCTCTCTATCTCTACCCTCGCTCCCTCTCTGCCTTGCCTGCTCTCTGCCTCTTCCCTCACTGTGGGATGTGTGTGTGTCTGTGTGTGTACGTCTCCCTCTCTCCCCCCCCCCCTTCCCGTGCCTTTAGGAAGAAAGAATGACAACCATTTCCCATTAAATCTTCTCCTTGCACTAGGCACGGTTATATTTAACTCCTGTCCTGGATCAGTTGCCCCTATTGTGGACATTAGCAGCTAAAACTGGGGCATGGGGGATTCTGATTTTGCTAACAGAAGCAAAAAGGCACTTTGGATAATAACAATGATGAACAGGAAAGGGAGAAATTATGAACGGGACTATAAACAGCATCCTTCGGTGCAGGCATCCAGACACCAATGTCGAGATGGATAAAACCCCTGACTGATCATCTTGTACAGGTCACTAATTGCTTAATGAGAGAGATGAGCCATGACCTAACATCTGCTTGTCACTGGTAGTTACAAGCATTGCATTCATTTACAGAGTGCAGCACAGGCTGGGGGATACCATGAAGGCTTCACAAACCACAGAACAGATAATTATTTAGTACTTAAGTGAAAACAAGAGTATCATCACTGATAATGCCAGACATTGTAGGACGTAAGGATTTACTGACAGGGTGCAACAGGTGGGAGAAACAATACATGTGTCATGATGGGGTGAGCGAAACGCTATCAGCTCCCTTGGTGGTGATGGCCAACACTCTATACAGCACTGCGGGAAGAAAACAAACCTCTGCCACTCTGAATAGCAATGTATGCCCTTGTCACCTGTACAAAAGCTTGGTGTTTCTGTGCCTCCCTTGCAGCTCCCAAGGGCTTTGCAAATAAATTTCTGTCCTGTGAATAACCAGCAGAGGGATCCTCCTTTCTGCCTGGAATCTGACTGTGGATCCCATGAAAAGCAGAGGTACTCCTTTGCTTTCAAAACAGCCATTACTCCCTTTCTTCCAGATGGAGATGGTTTTCTTTGCTCACTGCTTATTGCTCCTCCCAAGACAAGCATGGAAATCTTTTGGATTAATTACAGAATTGATGGGGCTTTTTTCATTTGATTAAAGAACTCATTGACAGAGACAATGACCTGATCCCCTGGGTGTTAATTCCTGCTGAGTACACCACTAAAGGGCAAAGCCATGTATTTCCACAACTCTAGTTAAACACTCTTGACTGTTACTTTCAAGATACTGCAAACACGTTAACAAAATCTTTCTAAATGCAATGGTTTGGTAGGAACAATCACATCTGTCTTATATATTTCTGTCCTTAAAGGACATAATATAACCACAATGCTTTCTAAAACCTATTTCCAGTACTGCAACACTTTGGATAACTGAATTTATTTTTTAATCTAATCTACTTTATTCCACTGTCTGTTACTTTTTAGTATTTGATTATTTTTGGTGAAGACAGTAGCTTGACTTTTTCCTTCTTAGACCAAGACTACCATGGATTAAGTAAGTTCCATTAGTTCTCAGCATGCTGCATCTCAGAGGGAAAGGCACAGCTCCTGTGAAGTTCATCATGACAAACCCAAAGAAAGCCTGCGTAGAGGCTGGAAGAAATTGCTCAAAAGTTAGAATGTCAAAATTTTATCAAAAGGTTTGCCTCTGAAAACATCTGACCGACTCAGTAGCCAGAGCAACAATTGGGTAACTTCAATTCCTCCTGAAGTCTTCCTGCAGCCTTTTAGCAACAAAAATTTGGTAGAAATTTGTAGTGTAAAATATGTTCTATTTGATAAGGAAATTAATCAATCCAATAATACTGCAAAGAACTAAGATCATGCAGTAGGACCCATATCTTTCCTCTCTTCCATCACCTCCTGACCAATGTCAGCTCTCGGTTCTTCAGCCTAAACCAGAAACATAGGTTTTGGAAAAAATGTAACATCTTCCTCAAAGAATATTGCAAGGAATTCTAGCATAAACCACATCCACCCTCTGATCTGCTTTAAAGAAGATAGGAACAAGGAATGTAGCTTTTCCTTGTAAGAAGGAATGCTATATTAGAGGGGAGCAGGACTGATGCAGAAAGCCAGGGCTGCTTCAGATTTTAAATGAGGGCTTTGAACTTAGATGATTTTGCAGTCAATTCTTAGGTAAAATTTTTATCAGCTTTTTTTCAGTGGAAAACCATGATTAAAAATGAATGTTTTATCAACATTCTTTTCCTTTGACACAGTATCTCGATCTCTATCACTCCGAAGTCTCAACCTGTTTGAATTGAACTGGCTTTTAGCCAATGCAAGAAGAAAGCTCTGTAGGCAAACAGTCTGCTGTGGCAAACACTATCATCCACAAAAGACTCAAAAGGAGATGTTTGGATTTATGTTTGAAGAGACCTCTTCATCATGATGTAGTGGTAGTTCAACTCATTGATTTTTACTGGGACCCATTAGGTCAACACAACACAAAGGAGAGCTCTCACTCTGTCATGGATTCAGCAGTAGCAGTCATTTTTCCCCTTCTTGGTAGCTGGTGCAGCACTGTGTTTTTGACTTGTGGCCTGAGAACAGCGCTGATAACACCAATGTTTTAGTTACTGCTTTGTACATTTTGGTCTGGCCAAGGACTTTCTGAGCCTCATGCTCTGCCAGGGAGGAGGGGGAGCCGGGAGGAAGCAGAG
>JANRGW010003190.1:4269-37798 GCA_024733675.1 Psilopsiagon aymara | reverse complement strand
AGGTGTCCTGTCTCTGCTTCCTCCCAGCTCCCCCTCCTCCCTGGCAGAGCATGAGGCTCAGAAAGTCCTTGGCCAGAACAAACATCACTAACCTATAACTAAAACATCGGTGTTATCAGCACCGCTCCCAGGCCGAAAGTCAAAAACACAGTGCTGCACCAGTTACTGAGAAGGAGAAAAAAAGACTGCTACTGCTGAACCCATGATAGTAAACTTCAGTCTAAACGAGATTTAAGACCTTTTTTTTTTTTTTATTTATCAGAGACTGGATGTTTGGGCACTCAAAACATTTCTACAAAATTCTTTGTATATATGGATTCACAGAAAGTATCACACAGCAGTAAAAAAAAGAATCTGCGAGTCAGCCTGAAAATAAGAAATTGTGAATTAGTTTCTCTAAGTTAATATATAGAATGGCAGTTGCATTGAATGAATGTGAGCCATAATCACAACTAGAGCATCTTCAATGACATTCTTAATTCATTTTGTTCAACATGAGAAAAAAATAACAAAATCTATGCAGTAGAAAGTCCTGCATTTATTGCAAAGGATTGTCCCCTTGTTTTTTTCTACTGATTACCCTTAAGTATTTTAAGATCTCAGGAGCAGAGTATTGGATGTGGAATATGCATTTACAATTTTTTTCTCACTAAAGAATTTGTACAGATTATCTACTTGAATTAGGTTTATGCTTGAGTGTTTCTTTCAATTAATTCCGTCCCTGTGGATGGACTCTTTTTTTGCAGCTAACAAATGTCTCATTTGCAGATAAATTCATACAGAAAACATAGAGATAGCACATTAAATTTAATTCTGACCTGTTCAGAGGTAAGAATTGTGCCCTGTAAAATGTCTTTATGGTCGATAGGCCTTTGGCTTCTCATTTTTTAAAGATAGCATCTTCCAGGCCTGGAGGAAAGCCAGGTAGCCCACACATGTGAAGAGTCAATGACAACTCTGGCAGGCTGCCAAGCTACCTGATTGCTTTTTCTCCCCCTCCACTTCTTTTGTACAGCAGACCCTTGTAAAGGATGTGCTCTGGTCTCTAGACGAAGCAAAACGTCCTTACCATAAATCAGTCTTCAAAGAGCAAAAGGAAGGCAATATGTTGCTACAGTGCTTTTCTGTGTAGGGTTGTTTCAGGTTCCTGTGAAACACAGCTAGTTCTAAGAATATCAGCTTACAGCTGCCCAGATCCTGGTTTTATGGATGGGTAGGTTAACACAGACTTTTCAGTCTTCAGTGCTGAAATAAACTGCTGGTTAGGCCCTTAACATAATGTTTCTGTGTGTTTTGGCCAATTTCTTCTCAAGAGCAAATTTAAAATAGACTTACTGGAAGCATGATGTTTTGAAAACTGCATTCAGAAAGTCTTCACATGAGGAATGAAAAACACTGGTAGGATTTAGAAATTGTCTTTCAGTTAAATTGCCTGGCATTTATTCCACAGATATATGAATTCCTGAGACAATTGTTACAAGAAGATAAGAATACAAAGGTTTTGAGGATTGTGTCCCTAAAAGTATAACTCATCTTTACATGAAAATCCACCCAGATGCTAGACAAAAGCAGATCTAGAAAAGTTGAGAGGAATTATGCAGCTCATTGTATATAAATTTCAAGTTACTGCTTATCTACGTCAGATGGCATATGGTTCCCAGTGGAGGGAGGTACATCATGGAAATGGATTTCCCTTTTTGATCCCTTTTCGATCCCTTTTCATTGGAGATTGTAGGATACAAAATGACTCATCTCACCTTTTGCCAGTTGTAGTTCTGGTAATCTTCTTGTGGCAAAAGTAACTTTGGGTGATAAGTATCTAGGGACCCTCTGCCACATTTGCAGAGCCAAAACATGCTGAGCAACATGCTTGCCCTGCTGTAGACTTCTGCTTTGTCTCAGAGATGCTAAATGTTGAAATATAAGCTAATGATTTTAGATGCTAATCTATTAAAAAACACACACACGCAAAAAGGATGGGAAAATTCTTTTATGACTGATCATGGTGTCCCAGAGACTATGAAGAAAAAATTGCCATTATTACTGTGTTCAAGAGGCAGAATAAACGAAAAAGGCTGTCAAGAACAACCCCGCCTAATGCTACCATTTTAAAAAATATTCTAAGTGATAAATTAAAAAAAAATGTCTGGAGAATTAAGAACAATGCGTTGAAAGAAATAAATTGATGCCTGAAATTAATTTTTTCATTACTGGGAAAAGACTGCCCAAAAGAATCTAAGCAAATGCCTTATACAAGTGAAAGAACACCACACATCAGTTTAATTAATGTGATTATAATTGAGACTCCCACTGGACTAAAATCAGAATGCCCAATTGATATAAAGTTACAATTTTGTCAATATTTTAAAGTCTCAAATTGCTTCTATCTACGGTCTTCTGGACTTCTATTTCATGTCATGATTGGGTCTCAAAACTATTCTATCTAATGAAGTTGTAGAGCATGGAAAAAGTTTGAAACAAATAAAGACATAAACCTATATCATTCTGGAAACCTGCATTTTTCACCATTTTAGTTTGTGACTTTTTTATTTTCCAGTAATACAGCTATGGAGGAAGTGGTGGAACACACAGTAGTCAAGTGATATGTTCTAAAAGAGACAAAGTTCATTCACAAAAGCTGCATTTGTTGTCGGACCACTGCCATGATTTCTTGGATTGCAAATTACAAAGGTACGTCTGTTCTGTACTTGCAGTCAGATTTATCCACATGCAAATGATAATTTTTCTAATTCTAGTTTCTGGGAGCACTGAACTATGGAAAGTTTAGAATTTTGTCATGGGTTCAGCAGTAGCAGTCATTTTTCCCCTTCTCGGTAGCTGGTGCAGCACTGTGTTTTTGACTTTTGGCCTGGGAGCAGCTCTGGTAGCACCAATGTTTTCAGTTACTGCTTAGAATGTTTTGGTCTGGCCAAGGACTTTCTGAGTCTCATGTTCGGCCAGGGAGGAGGGGAAGCCGGGAGGAAGCAGAGACAGGACACCTGATCCAAACTGATCAAAGAGGTATTCTATACCACAGCACATCATACCCAGGATGTAAATAGGAGGGCAGGGACCAAGAAGAGGGGGGTTCACTGCTGTGATCGGGCTTGGTATCAGATGGAGAGCAGTTGTAATCTCTTCCCTTGTATTTCTCTGGTCATTATGATAATTATTGGTGGTAGCAGTAGTGATTTGCATTATACCTTAGTTATTGAACTGTTCTTATCTCAACCTGTGGGAGTTGCATTCTTTTGATTCTCCTTCCCATTCCCCCAGGAGGTGGGGGGAAGAAAGAATGGGGAGTGAGTGAGCAAACTGCATGGCTGACTGATTGAACCATGACAAATATCGAACAGCTTTAACATTTAAATATCAACTTTGTTTTTGCATTTTGACATTTGTCTCTGTCATGGCTTCAGCAGTAGCAGTCGTTTTTCTCCTTCTCGGTAGCTGGTGCAGCACTGTGTTTTTGACTTTTGGCCTGGAAACAGCACTGATAACACCAATGTTTTCAGTTACTGCTTAGTAATGTTTACTCTGACCAAGGACTTTCAGAGCCTCATGCTCTGCCAGGGAGGAGGGGGAGCCGGGAGGAAGCAGACACAGGACACCTGACTCAAACTGACCAAAGAAGTATTCCATGCCATAGCACGTCATGCCCAGGATGTAAAATCTGGGGACAGGAACCCAGAAGAGTTTGTTCATGGCTCAGCCATCGGGTGTTGAGCAGCTGCATTCTCTTCCCTTGTATTTCCCTTGTCATTATTATTATTGGTGGTAGCAGCAGTGGTTTGTGTTATACCTTAGTTACTGGCCTGCTCTTGTCTCAACCCATGGGAGTTCCATTCTTTCAGTTCTTCTCCTCATCCCCCCGGGAGTGGGGGGAAGAAAGAGGAAGGAGGGAGTGAGCGAACTGTGTGAGGTTTAAGCCACTATCAATTGTAAACAGCCTTTGAATTCTTATCTGAAAACTCAATTTTGTGGTCATCTTCATAATACAAATTTGAGGGTTTTTTTGGGTTTGGTTTGGTTTAGATTCTTTTTTTTTTTGTTTGTCTTTTAATTTTTCTTGGAGGGTAGGGGGCTGGGCAGGAGAGCTTTTCTTAAGAAAAAAAAGAAAGGTAAAGAGATTTTTGGATTTAATTTCTTTCTTAATTTATTTCAGTGAACTGAAAGATACATATGAGATTCAAGGCTGTCTAGGGTTCTTTAAAATAAGAGTCTTTTTATTCATTGACAAACATTTCTATTCAAGTAATACACAGGGAATGTGTACAGCACATGTGGAGATTGAAATGCAGACTATAGTGCTGCACTATCTATCTGAGATTGATATCCCTTCTCTCTCAGCAACTACATATTCCAGATTTAGTAAGGATTAAATCTTTTCCTGGTGATAAAGAATGACTGTGGGGTAGAAAGTTCTTTTTACCATTACACAATTGATACCCCCTTGCGATTAACTTCATACTCCTTTGCCTGCATTTGCTTTCATAAGTTTAACTTCTACTGCAGCTGTGGCACAACTTTCAACTGGTGTTCACTGGACAACTGAATAGTGTGAAATCATGATTTTATGTCCAGTTTATGCAGTAATGTTTTAAACAAACATTGTTTCCTCATTAAGTGTTGGACCTATCTTGACTTTGTAACAGATGGTACATCTGTGTTGTGTTCTATCTGCTGTCAAATAACACTAATGCCTAATGTTTGGCCTAAAAAAATGTTCAGGCAAGGTTTAAGATATTCTAGAACAAATCTTGGGTTTGAATATGATAGAATCAGCTATGTTGTTCTGTCAGCACCGTCATATAGGCTTTCAGGTGACTGAGCCAACTGAGATGTGGATTTCAAATCCCAGTTTCAGGCTTTAAAACAGAAGGTGGAATTTTCTAGCAGTCTACTTTTCCATCCAAATTAAAATCATGAAGGTGTTTGGTTCGAAAATTGCTGCATGCAGTAATTTTCATACAAACAGTAATTTAGGTAATTAACCCCTTCCTTATTCTCACCCATATTTGTACATTGGCTTCCAACTGCCTCAGAAAGACTCCTAGGATGGTCACAAAAGATAAGGAAAAAAGAAGAAAGGAAGAACCTAAAACATTCATATGTTCACCAGTAAATATATACATACGATACTGTTGTCAGAATCACCAAAAAGTTGCCAGGTTCACAGGAAACAAAAGCAAATTCTCAAATTTAACCACTTTCTTATACCTCCAAGGTGCAAAATACTTCTCATCAGATTCCAGCTGTAAACAAGGGCCTTTTCAACACTTTGGCAAGTCCTGCATCTGCTGCCTCATCATTTATAAATTTTGTTTATAGAGAATGATCTGGTCAGCTGTAGGCAATAGATATTCCAAGGAAGTGATGTATCCAAAGAATAGCTGGCATGTTTCTGATGTGGCAGTGGGATTTTTGGTTGATTTGAGGGGCAGGTGGATTTCAGCTAACATCGAAACACTGCAGAATGATACTTCTAAACATCAACAGTTTTATCTATGCCTTATCAAAGCAAGAAGAGAGACTTCTATTAATTTCACTAATTCAATGATTGAGTCTGAACTAAAGCTAATGCAGGATCAAGATGTGAACTACAGCCCAATTTTATATTTTAAATTAGGTGCATGCTACGTTCTTACCTGAAGAAATTGCCTCAGTAGCTGAATTTGAGAAGATGCAAGTATGTTTATAGCAATACACATGCGGAAAGTCTTCTATAGGCATGCAAGTGCTTAAGAACTTTGTGAACAAGTGAGAATTTGAAATAGAAAGCAATGTTAACTGCCTTTTATTAATGAGTGGTCTAATTTTAGATGACCATATTAGACAAAACAATAAGCAGTTTTGCTTGTTAGAAATAAAAGATTTCCACAGGAAAAGGACCAAAGGTTCAACTTCAGTCCTGCGTCCAGTGTCACATACTGATGCAAATTTATTCAGTTTCTCTGTGCAGACCTTCTTCTAAAAAGAGCTGGCTGCATAAAACCTGTGGTAGCCAATGCACAGGAAATAAGTAGCTCCAGATTATAATAAAACATTTCATACTGGAAGAAAAATCTTTATTTGAGAAACTGCTTGTTCTATCATTAGTGTAATTTATAACAGCTGACTTAGGAATAGTCTGCACTGGACCTTGCTCAAACAATTTAAAATCACTTCTCCTGCCTTAAACAAACAAACCCATGGCATAATACACTTGAAGGTCTTCTGCTGCTCCTGCTCATTACAGCAGACTTTTATAATCCAGTGTACCTAAGTTTGCATTGACTTTAGAAATAACTTCCTGTCAATGTAGGAATTTTAAAAATAGCAGAGAGCTAGATAAACTTCATAGATTAAAAATAAAGAAATCAAGGTTGCCATCTCATCATGTATACAAATGATACTGGAATCAAAGAAAAACACTTGAGAATGTGCTGAGAATGAAAACAAATATTTCCCAATCACTATTCTTATAGAAGATTTTTTTTTTTCAGAAAATTACATCGGCTTTATTCCAATCTAAACTTAGTCACAATTTGAAACTTTTATAATTCTTCTAGGAGAATTCCTAATTTTCCTATTCTAATATTTTATTCTGTATAATTTTTATAGAACTAGATCCCTTCTCAGCTTTAATTTTGCCAAAAGAGTAGAAAATTTTCAGTTGCCCGTGTTATTTGTACGCCTCTCTACTACCCCTTTTCAATTTTTATTTCTTAGAATTATGAAGGAAGCTTCAGCAAGGTCTTGCACAATAGCATCTCTTCTACAGGGGCCTCATTTGAAATTTCCTTGAGTTTGATTTCTTTTTACTTTATCATAGAACAGAGTAACTCCATAACTACACAAAACAGCTAGGATTTTCTCCTCATCTGTCATTTCCAGTGTTTTTCAGCTTACAGAGAAAAATCATGTTATTTCATAAATGATATTGCACTCCACACCAAAAAAAAAGAATTTTGTCCTATATATATTACTAGTAGACTGAATACTTCAACTGAGTCAAAAGGGTCAGCCATTTCTTCCATCTACAAATTATATACAAATATGTAAAGCAAAAGTCTATTTGTCAGCTATCTGTAATGTGATAGGTTTTGACTTCACAGTCAGAATCAAGGTTCTGTTTGTAAAAGGCACTTTGCAAATACAGAGAACACTTCCTTGAGGAATAATATTAAAGAAACTGTTGCTGTATGTATGCAGATACATGGCAAGATTGCTTACAACTGATTATTACAAGTGCTGCTGTGAACACTCACTGTACAGAATTTATAATTTCTGTGTTGTGATTATAAAGGATTCTAGGATATTTTCAGCTCCTTAGTAAGATGTTTTTCACTCCCAAAGCAAAATATAAAGTGATCAAAGAAAGTCTGAATTCTTCAAAATCACTTGGAGTTGTCCTCCAACACAACATCTGATTAGTAAATTCGTATTTCTTGTTCCAATTGTACATTGTGCATCAAGACAGGACTGGAAAAGTTCATCCAAAAAGCAATTCAGTCTGAATTCCCAAATTTAAGAAAGTTGTTGTTCAAAGAAAATTTTATCTTGACAATTTTTCTTTCTATCAGATTATTAATGGAAAGAGAATGCAATATTAGGTGGCATGTAACTGAGAGGAAAAAAAAAAAAAAAGAGGAAGAAAAGAAAATCCATGTTTGCTGTGAAAAAACTTACCTTTTAATTGACAGATGTAAAGATACCAAACCAATAGTAAAACAACAAGTTCAACAGGAGTGAACAGTGTGCAACTGTGTCAAAGCAAGACAACAGGATGCTAGATTACATCAATGAGGGCATCAGCAGCAGAGACAAAGATGTCATTATCCCACTCTACTCTGCACTTGGCAGGCACACCTGAATACTGTATTCACTTCTGGTCCCCACTATACAAAAAAGATACAGACAGGCTGGAAAAGGTCCAGAGAAGGGCCACAAAGATGGTCAAAGGACTGGAAAGCCTGCCTTATGAAGAAAACCTGAGAGAACTGGGTTTGTTCTGCCTCATGAGTAGAAGGCTGAGGGGTATTTAAAGGATGTCTACAAAGAAGATAGACACTTTCTTTTATAAGGAATCACATGGAAAGGACAATGGGAGCAAGTTACAAAGGAGTAATGGATGCAAGTTACTCCTGGGGAGATTCTGACTGAACAATAGAGGAAAATTTTGCTCAATGAGAACAATGAGCCCTTGAAATAATCTCCTCAGGGAAGTGGTGACTCCACTGTGTCCAGCTGCACACTTTTAAGATTCGGCTGGACAGGGTGCTGGGACATCTTGTCTGGGTCATGATTTACCTAAAAAGATTAAACCAGATGACCCTCGAGGTCCCTTCAAACCTAGTATTCTACTATGATTCCAGGAACTCTAGCATGCATGTAATAGACATCATTTTGAGGAAGAAGGTGGGCTAACAGGCTGTGGAACAGCATCTTCCGGTTATTCCAGATTCTTCAATAAGACTGCAAAACATTCTTACCAGATTCCCTTCTGGCAATCAAAATGAGCATAAAGATATTCCTGCATGAAATCTTAACTTTCAATTCAGTCACAGGTGTGTGGAAGTAAGGACAAAAACCTAGTGGCAACTATTTCACCACCCCTCAATCATGGCAGCCAGCATGATTCAATATATTACTACTATCTGCAGAAAAAGTATTTGGAAACGTGGATCTGGTATTGGATCAAAACATCATCCCAGCCCTAAGTCACTAGAAACAGAGATAATGGGTAATATTTAAGTGCTGTCATTCAGATTTACTGAATTTCACGTGTCAGAGCTGGTAGCCCACTCTCAGAACTGTAGTCAGATCCATTTTACAAGCATGGATTTTTCCCTTCTTCACTCCCTCACACTTCCCCACACCTCTCCCCTCTTTACACAGAAATTAGGCAGAAATGTTCTGTGGATTGTTTGACATGCCTATGGACTTCTTTAAAAGTGGATTTTATTTCTAGGACTCCTACCTGAAATTGACAGCACACTTAATTAAATAGGAAATAGAAATCCATTTAAATGCTCTCTGAGAGAGCATGAGCAATGAGCCATCGCAATATCTAATTCACATAATACTGAGAGTAAGTGCATAGGAACAGTGAATGTAAGATGATGGTGACTTATATGAGCTCGTCCTTGTCAAGGAACCCATTAAGGGGGATAAACCTGAGAGACATGACTGGATTACTGAAATTTCTTGTGTAACATCAGAGCTAATAAAAAAATAACACAAATGCATTAGATAATCAGAAGCAAGCTGAATTCCGTCAATTTCCTGCACACTTTCTATTTGCCCTATATGTACTCCTACTACATGTATGGGTCTTCTAGCAACAGAAAAGAATCTACCTTCTTTCAAAGCATTCTTGAGGGAGGGATGTCCAAAACTATTTTGATACATCAGGGATTTTAGACCCTGAAATTTGAAACAGTGGTGACCATATAAAAAACAGTGCAGTAAGGTTTAATTAAATAAAATTAACAATAAAGGAAATCCATTCATGAGGTGCTCGTTATATTCTAAACTTAATACAGTAGATTTACATTGTTTGAAGTAGATGCACCCAGAAAAAATTGCATAAAAAGTAGACCTATATAAGTCTATCTAAGCATATTAGATGATGTTCCACCATCTAATGAGGAAACCAGGATTTCTCCTTGACAGCTACAACTCCTCTAAGCCCATAAAAAACACATGCTCCATCTGTCAAGGAAACATTAATTTAGAAGTCTTCAAGAATACATTTTGATGTATTTATACACAGTACCAGCATACATCTGGAGAGTCAATATAAATGTCTCAATTCCTTCCTGCAACTAAACGTATCCTTTAAAACAAGTGCCCTGATTATAAACTTTGCTTTTTTAGCTGTTGTGCACCTCTTTGCAAAACTGATCACGCCAATCTTTTCCATGGACAAAATATTTTTTTCGGTGGAGGATGTATTTTCATAATCCTCATCAAATCAGTCTCACTATCTGATACATAAGATAATAGGGAAGAGAGAGAAGAAGTGTAAATGTGTGAAATACACATATTAGCTGCACTCATAGCAGCAACAGCAGAAAGACAAACATACTGAGTAGATTAACTGCATCAATATTTTGGACTGGGAAGTAAGTGCACAACTTAGCAGGGAATGCTATGCTTTCCATCATGCAGGATGGAAAACTTAGGATTAGCAAGTTCTGTGATTCACCCCTCTCCTATCCACAGTCAGTAGTTGGTCTAAGAAGATCTGAATTTAGTACATCATTCTGTTGGTTTTAACTTGGTTCGTTATGCAGAAAGCACACCATACTCTTTTCCTAGCCAGGCATACACTTGGATGGCTACTAAGGCTAATATGCAGGCGGCTTTTGAAGGGAATGAATTCTAGTTGAATAGCTAGGAGCAGAGGTGACAAAGAGCTAGAGGCCTGGGGGTTTCCTTCTGTCAGGAAGAAGGTTGAGGCAATGCTGTGACTGGAACTTATGAGCCTAGGCTATGAAGCCTAGTGTATGAGCATAGGCTAAGCATATCAGGAAAGAGGACTGATTTTCTAAGCTTAGAACAAAGCATGTTTAACGTTACATAGTTATGTTACACTGACTTTTCTCAGCTGAACATGCTAGCCACTCAGAATATTAAGCATAAGTAGTTAACATGCTGTAAGCATATTGTTTTTTTCATCCTCCAGGTCACTGCACAGTTAATGAGGCTGTTTGAAGGGGAACAGACAAGCATAGGAGAGCCCCTCTTCAGAACAGCTCCAGATTTCTGATTCAAAAATATATTTGCAAGATACTGGTTTAAATGTCAAAAGTATATCACAGAAGAATGCTCCAATCGGTTGAATAAGGAGAGACATCAGTCCAATATCTTCCATAAATTATTTGGAGGAGTACTCAAAAAAAACTGGATCAGCCCTTCTACATGTGACAAGGAGCTGAATGCTGAATCTAAATAAAGATACCTACAGTTATTAAAATTGTAAAATAAATACGTCGCAGTTGGCACGTTAGCTGACAAGATCAGTAAACTGGTGAAGCTATCATCTGTATGACACTAAAGACAACATCTGATTTGAAATGAAAAGGAATCTATTGGGAGAAAATATTTAAAATTATATAAGGCATGTAGAAATGCTCCTTAAATGCCATGCTGAACATGTTATACAGTTTCAAAGTAAAGTAATATGATTATCTGAAAGTATATGAAAGCTATGCCGACTTTAGGTAATCTGTATCAGGGCAAAGAACGCATGTAAGTGCTTGATATACTTCCTTTTTATGTTATCTTTAATCTTTTGTATCAAAATCTGCATAAACTCACTTCAAAAGGATTTCATAGTAAATCTTTGCAACAATTAACAACAGGTTCTTGCTTTAGCAGATCATCAGCAGTGGGAGATTGCCTGATCTGAGAAGTAATACAGTGACCTGAAAGCTTCAGTCCAGAAAGCATCTTTGCTATAACGCCTTCTCAACATACACAAACTAGTTTTATACACCTGGTTTGCTGATGCATTCTGCCATCCCACTCACCTTTTACATCTCAAAGTGAATGCTGCTTTGAAGATGTTAAGGGAATAGGCTTGGTTTTCATATTATTTCCTGGGATTTGGGGAGTGTGATTGTTAATCTATTGCAAAACACATTCTCGTTATTTCCATAAATCATAATCTGAGTTTACTTTGCTCTTACCAGTTTTCCTTTGACTTAAGAATTCTGTTTTTCATTTCCTCTGAGCTCTTTTACTAATTGACAGGTGGTCCTGATGTGGTTCACTACAGCAGGCTCTCTCAGGTTACTGTCTGACTCTCCAGATGTTTAATTTCTTCATTTTTATATGCTTCAGTGGCTTTCTAGGCTACTTCTCTCTAGCGCTGTTACATTTATCTCCCTCTTTTATTATTTTCTCCCATTGGAAAAAGCTATTTGGTTGTTGTTGTCTCACATTTAAATTAAATCCCCTGGCATTGGATTCAGGATTTTAAAGAATCCTTCATAAGGCTAGTCATGGGAAGCCTTCAAATCTCAGCCCATTTCCATATACAAGAACATCTTTGTGACTTTACATATAATTATGATGCTTGATACTACACCATCCTCAATAGTCAGCATTACACTGTGATCCCCACTGTGACTCAGGTTCTTTAAATCAAAGACATGCGGAAAACATTATGAAAGGCGTATGAATGCTGTAATGGTCTCAAAACTTTGGGATGGGAAATGCATTTCATTTATTATCCTGGGCACTGTAAATCTTTCTTTTGTTTGATACGTATGACACCTGGAATGACAAAATGTTCAAATCTGTAGCATTTTGTCAAGGGATCGTTTTACAGTCTCTGTATAAAGAACATAATAATTGTTCTGCAACACATGAAGCCTCCTGTAAATTGTTTAATGCTGCCAGCTTTCCTTTATTAAATTCTTCATGCCATAGATCTGTGAATAACAGCTTTTAAGATGGCACTCACTTATTTTAATACATTACAGAGCACTTGGCAGCCTTGAATTAAGTTGATTTACTTCCTGTTCTGTAATATGCTTCCTAACATTCCTAGGAATATACCTGCACTCAGCTAAAATGTAAACCTACAAATGTAAAAAAGCTAATCTATTTTATTTACCGCTTTTGATTGATAATAATTTTTAATTGCTGCTCTCCAAATTCATGCAGTGTTAAAACTTAAATTCAGTTGCAGAAACCACAATTCTTAAGGCAATTGGAGGGATCCATATAAAAAAATGCTTCAGGGGAACCCCTTCTTCCAGCATTTCCCAATTCAAAAAGCCTGTTTATGACAAACTTCTTGACAAGATTTACATACATGCTGAATTTTGAATTCTTCAGATAAGCTTTGCACAAACTTCTGAACTCAGCATTCTGGGGCTTACCACTCATTGCTTCTCTCCAACTCAAGGAATACCTACTTAGGGAGAAACATCCATCTTCAATTCATAATTGCCTTAGTTACCAAGAGAAAAGAACTTTCAATAATAGAAATAGGTTTGGTTTTTTTCTACTAGTTATACCTCAGTTACTCAAAGAAGATAATGCAAGACTATGCGCTTAATTAAGAACCAGACCAGTGTTTTTCAAAGGGTATACTATGCCAGGATCATAGTAGCCTATGATTCCCTCTTCTAGTTTTTCTTATGGATTTAGAGATCATACACATGTAACTGTGCTTTCTACTATTCTCCTGTAAAGAATGGCTAAGTTTTCAATAGCTTGATATTAAATCCATTAGCAAAAGTCCATTAGCAACAGCCTCCTTTTGTAGTCCTAAGTTACCTCCTAACCACAAACTAAGCAAAGGCTTTTCACGCAGTCATTAGCTTTCCTCATACTTTCATCATACGCTTGCTGCTAGAAGTGAGTTAATGAGCAGAAGTATACAAAGTAAAATTTCTAGGTTAACCAATGCCTGGTAGTGTTGCCTATCTGTGCAAGAACTTCTGTTTGATTTTTAACATTTTCTGGGACTATCATGAATTGAAATGACCAAATGTCAGATATTCAAGTAACTTTTCCAGCATAGATTGTTGTCTTTCCATTGCAATATACCGGTTCAGGTTAACAGTCAGTATGAGCAAACAAACTCCATGTGCCCAATGAAAAATTAGTTTGAATAAATTTTTTCAGATTTAATCATGAATACATGACATTACCAGAAACTTTAGTCATTGTTTTTTTAAATATGACCTGCTTTTTTTTTCTTGGTACCAGAGAATACGTGATCTGGGGGGAGGGGAGGGAAGGAAGGGGAAAATAAAGCAAAACACAATTTTAGAAGTCATGTTTCTCTATCTTGAAAGTGTGAAGTTTCACAATGTAAATGAAGCCCAGCAAAAATAAATAAGTGCCAGAAGCTGTGGCATCAAGAGTAGATATGTGGGAACACCTGTAATAAAGAAGGTGGAAAGAATGTGGGTATTTATTGCCAGGTCCAAATTTGCAGAAAAATCAGAAGTTTGTGGCTGAAATTAAAGCCAACACTTGATGGTGAAATTATTTCAGACTGATATAATTTTTAGATCAAAAGGCAAAAATATGGGTTTTCTTTTTTTCCTTTTAACCAGCCAAAAATAGTCCTTCATCAGAACAGTAGTGAAGACAGAATGAAGTGTGAAGCCCCTCTGCAGTACCAACCTTAACACGTACCAGTCTGTGAAAAGCAACATTTGGTTTCTTAAAGAAAAAATAAATTTGAACAAAACAAATGAAAGAGAAGACATCACATATCTGATCTTACTTTGTTCCTGAGCTGCAAGTCTCCAGATGCCTGCAATGAATTTGAGTGTTATATTGAAATCTAAGGTATCACATGAATATACCTGTATGAGATGGTAGCTGAAACAAATATTAAAAATTCCTGAGCATCCTTAAAGTCACAAGAAATATTTTGAAATTTTCTATACAAAGTACCTGATATGATACTCAGTCCTTATATGAAATTGTTGAAAACATTATTATGGATGTTCCATGCATAAAATAGTGCTCATGCAAAGCACACTTGCCTAACAAAACCAAAGTGGAGAAAGTAAAGGAAGTTTTACATAGTTTATCATATTTATATGACTGTTACAACTGTTATATTCACATCATGGCTGCGCGAATCTTAAGCAAGAGGCTGCTAGCATGTTAAGTATCCCACTTACTGTCTTTTCCTGTGTTTATTTATTTAATGAATTGGGGGGGGGGGGGGGGGGGAGGTTCTTTCTTCTCATCTGAGGGAGCAGACACCAGCAGCAACTTTCATTCTAAGTTGCATTTTTATGTAACAAGAAGTTTAAATAAACTAGAATTAAAAGTTTGTTATTTCTGTAGTCTGCTTAATGACAGCTTCATTAAGTGGTAGATGTCTTTTCTATACAGATAAAGTCCTGGAAATGAAATATATAAACCAAATAAAATAAAAAAAAAAGAAAAACAACTTGTAGACAGCTTTTAAGTTAAAAGCAAGGAAAAGCACATTTCAGCCTTTGTAAATCAAGAGGTATGCATGCAATCTCTCATGCAATCTCTCATAAAAGAATATACTTCATGAAAAATTATCTTGGTTCACAAGTGTAAAAATTCAGAAAAATTATTCCTCTTAGACTTAGTTTTTGTATCCACTGTGCAGAATGTTTACACTGGAGCAGTACATCTGGGCTTCCATTGTATTCAATGGAAATTCAGTCTTCAGGTACAGGTTATCCTAAGACAGCCAGTCAGAGGAAAACCCAAGCAAAAAAGAGGCAATTAAGTTGAAACAGAGATAACAGACCATCACACACTCTATCAAGGCAATTGAGGCCCATGGACAGTTTTAATTTTCATGAGGAAATATGTCATTTAATAACTCATTTTAATAAATTTTACCTACCACTGGGAAATATTTTCTCACACATGCAAAAAACTGTTCAATAAACTCATTACTCTGTCCTCTATGTCCAAACACTTGTTTTCTTCCAACAACTGACAACAGGCAGCACAAGGTATCAGAAGTGGACAAAACTAGCTAAGTGAGGATTCCCTGGCTAGAACAAAACTGAAATCTGGCATCTTGTGAACTAATTATGCCCATTAACTTTGGCATAGGACACGAGAGGACTCCTCATTTGGCAAGAGAACAGACTGCACTGTAATAATTAACAGCATGCATTTACAACCCTATGTGGATCTGTAGCTATTCCTAACTTTGTGTAAATTAAATAGTCCTGATTCTGTTAGACGGAGAAAGGGTAAATGTCAAAGACAATCAGGGGGGCCAGCTTAGTCTGGAACAGCTCATCATTCTTTCCTGTTCAGAGCCTGCTTAAGTGCAGGATACCTGAACTGTTATATTTTTGATTGATAATGTCATCTACTAGCACAGATCCACATCATTATACTTACAATCTATCTTGTTCATGAGGTTATTTAATAAATGGCTACCTCTTGGTAAGATAGGCATAATCAATGTGCATAAACTAATTTTTTTATTAGTTATAATTATACGAGGTCACTTTTATTGGTGCAGCTAGGTTGATAGATAGCTCTGTAATTGTTTTCAAAGACACAGACAGCTGTAATACAATCAAGTAACAAAGGATTGATCCTAGCTCCATCAAAATTGAAACTGATGACACACAGAAAGTGACAGAGGAGCTCAATAGACATTGAGATAAAGCCTAACCTAAAACCAGCTCACACGCACTCCCCATTTCTCCCCAAATTCTTGGTTTGCTCAGTATTTAATAAAAAAAATCTTTAAAAAAGTTCAAGTGGCAACACTTTTATAACAACCTAAAACAACACAGATATTTTTAAAAAAAGACATCAACACGGTCTTGTCAATAGTTTGCATCTCTGTTGATGCTACAAAGCAGAAAGGTTAAAGTGTTATGTAAAATGGAGAAAAATCTAACCCTTTATTTCAATGTGACAGATGTACTAGCCTTAAGCACTAACAAGGCATAGCTAATTACTGATACAGTTGCAGAAAAGGCACTCTGACAGTCATGATCTATGAACAAATTTGTCTTCCAAGTGACAAGTCAAACAGAGGTTACAGAGGATCCTAGGCATTGCCAGTAAGGTGGGTGGTTTATAAAAAAATTTTGCACTTTCATTTTTATTGCTTCAGGGGAAATATTCTACCTTCAACTCAAATGATGTCTGAGGCCTTTTCATGCTCATACTGTTTCCATTAAAGGCAGCAGTATTTTTTTCTGTACATTGCCAAGAGGTCTTTAATCCAGTAGTTTCTTAGAATCTCATTTTTCCTAAATTATTCCATGATTTTGGATGACAGAGTATCTGTTTTAGAGAGACTAACTGATGAACAATTAAATCATACGTTATAAAAATAACAACACAGCTTAAAAAAAAAAGTTTAATCTATTAAAATACTGTAGGTAAATCTATTTTTAAAATGATTGTTCTTTAAATATCTGAAGCCTTATATTGTCCTGTCATTTCAAGTATAATGAAGATTCTGAGAACTTGCATTCTTTTGAAAGTAAATTTCAATAAACTAACACTAAAGCACAAAATTAGATAATCCTGTTAAAAATTTAATTTTTTACAAGTATGATAACTGAAATAAAGTGAAAACTGCAGTTAAACAGTATTCCCATTATCTTTGAAGTCTACAGACCCCATTTTTAAAGTGTTTCATTATTGACATGAAAGCATTCTCAATTTCCTAGATTTCAGAAGTGTTCAGGTAAGACCAAGTAAATATCCTTTCCTTTATCAAGGTGAAATAGTTATTCCTATTTACAATAAACGTGAATGCACATTCCTGATGGAAAATCAGTCTTCTCACTGCTACACTGGCAGGTGTAATATGAGGACTGAAATATAACAGTAATATGAAGGACATTTACAGCCCTAAAGTAAACACATTAGCCATATTTATTTAAAAAACACTAGAAATCTCCCATAAAAGCTATCACAATGCCTTTTGGTGTGATAAGATTAAATCATTCAAGTCAGATCCCAGATAGGATTAGGCTTCCTGGCACAAAGCATTACAGCAATTTAGTGTTAGGCAGTGAGCCCAGGAGTGTAATTCAGGGATTTCTTGCATTCCCACATTCCATGTATAATGAAAGGGGAAAACTGGCACTTCACAACAGGATACGAAATATGACAAGAAAAGAAACACCTAAAACAGGGATTATGAGCACCAAATCACCAGCATAATGAAACTTCATTTGTCTTTTCTGTATTAAGTTCTCGTGTCTCACCATATTACTGAGGTGAAAACAATTTCCACAACATTTTTACTTAAATCATAGTTGCAATATTTTGCAATGATTTTTCATTGCACTCAGAAAATGCAGCAGGAATCCTCAGTTCCAGATTATTGTTGATTTCATAGATTTCAAATTCAGACTTCACACTTCTGATATTAATCAGAAGATACAAATCATTAGGAAACAAACCTATCCTTTGTTTGTTTATTCCCCTTTCATAAGTCTTGTGGCAATGACTGCACAGAAATGCAGCTGCAGTTAAAGCAACGAAGGATCTTTCTTCCTGAGTTTTGTAGCTTGTTCTTTAGGTCATTCATAGAGAAGCTTTGAACTAAGAACAACAAAGAACCCAGGTCTCCCATTTTATGGATAGTGATTGTAATCACTACCATTGGGCAAAAGTTAAAACAACTCTTACCTCAATGTCTTGAAGCAGGTGGTGCAGATGATAGTATGCTCTGAGTTCAATTTGGTGTTATGCATGTTCAGTAGAGGCAGAGGCTGCTTGTGTCAATAAATTGAAGGATGATACTCATGCAGGAGATGTGTCTAAACATCCATGTTTGATCAAGGCAACACTTCCAGGCATGCTCAAAGTCAGGAGATTAGGTACCTACATCTATAGCTTATAACTAGAAATTCAGCAGGCATCTTCTAGATATCTTCACAAGTTTCCTAAAATTCAAGTGAAGAACTTGAGTGCTTTCAGTTTCTTTCTGAAGCAGCATACACATTAAAGATAAAAAGCATTTCGTTTAAAGAGTATAATCTTTCCTTTTCATATACATTTTTTAACTGATATTTAATCATATGCCGAGTTTTTGTTCAGCAACACAAGTTTCAGCAACTCAGCAGAACCGAGTTGCCAAAAGTTAAAAATGGGATTGTTTCTTCTTCAGATTTACATTTTTATATCTTGTGCATCACATCCCCCATTTACATATCCAGTTGCAGTATTACAGTATAAGAAATACTTAGACGAGTTTTTACACAGTAATTGAATATCCTGATAGTGGATGTTGAGTGGTGTATTCTTGAACATTAGAGAAGACTATTCACAAAGACCCTTGGGACAGCATTAATTTCTCTAGTATTCCTCATTCTCCAGGGGACCTGTGAAGATGCCCATGCTATTCTGCCCCCAGATGTGTAAACCAAGAAAGTCCTCTGCCTAACTGGGACTTACAGATGGCAGTCTACAGATCATGTGTAAAAGAGGAAGTTGTAGCATATTTCTTGCATGTTGCAGGAAAGAAAAGGATGGGCATGAGTATGACTTCTATACAGAACCCGTTAAAGTAGGTATCACTACCTCTTCAAACCTGACCGTCTCCAGTGCTGCATGAGTCATAGTTAACAGCTGGGGACTGTACACTAATGACATTATGGAAACGTTGTCAGCTCTCCAAACAGGGAAGGCTCCAATTGAGTTTTGTTAATTTTACTGACATATTCCTTCCACCTCAAAAATGTTCTCTTTAAAATGAGCATGTTTCTGAATGGCTAACATAACAAAATCCAAACAAACAAGACCTCCCAGACTAAGTAAAAAACTAAGAGCTCTCTCTTTGCTCTCTACAGAGGCTAAATGCCTGAATCACAATGTAAATCATGAATATGAATATGCATTTTTCTTTTATGCTAAGCTTTAACTAGATAGATTTTGCTGATAATATTGGTGTAATAACACCCTGAAGTTAAACACCCATTCCTGACTGAACTGCAATATTCTCTGTCCTCTCAGCTATGACAACACAATGCTGGGGCCACACTGTAAACAGGAATGGTAAACTAATCCAGAATGAAAGCAATCCTTCAGTTAATGAGACCTATGATATACTCTAGGTAAATCCTGGAGTGTAATGTTAACGTATTGTGTTACGTTCCAATGAGAATTAAATAAAGGGCTAGCTGAAATATTGCTGTCAGCACAGCATCTGCTCATGTGATCTTTTAGTCATAATAATAGTGCTAATTCTCAGTATATCAAAGCAGACGTGGCAACTAACACACACAGTGCATCTTCTGAATATTCCCTATGAACTGCTCATGAGCAATCTGCAGGCCAAGAATTTATTCACTGCAGAAATAAATGAATATTTTCTAGATAATGAATAAAACCAAGAATTTTGCCATATGTTTGTGGACAACTGGTGAACATTAAAAAAAAATGTTGGTGAAAGTTAACCCAATAAATAATTCATTTCAAATTACTTGCCTATTCTAAATTTAAACCCTCAGATTTAACTGTCTCCAAGCTCTTTTTTTACAAGTAGCACCACCCAATGCCTTCATTCATTATATACTTTGTCATCACCTTTGGTTACCATTTAAGGCTTTACATTCAGGAAGGAGAGGAAGAAAAGAATCCTCTTTTGTTAAAATGTTAAGTTACGTTTCCCTTCTCTATCTCAGCACTGAAACTATCACCTGCATTTGAATGAGACAGATCACAGGCATAGAATAATGCAGTGGGTTGGCTGCTACTTCATTTGCTTTGACCCCTACTTTGTAACCTGCCACTACTGAATTTTAGAGGAAAAATGACTAGAGCTAGGGAACGAAGCAGAGTGTAAGTCAACATCATCATCTCTCTCTCTCTGTAGGTCAATAGTTCAGCATCATCACTCCGGAAGAACTAATCTTGTTTCTGATACCTATTTCTAAGTGTAGAGTTGTTATCTTAAAGACAATCTGAAGACCTTGTTAATACTTTCAAGTGGAGGAAGTTAAAACAAATTGAAAGAGAAGAATACATAAATGAACTTCTACTATACTCTTAACTGGAAGGATTGGGTATTTAACGCCACCTTTCTCACTTAGACCACAGGAAAGTTTTGCATTAACCTTCACAGAGAGGTCTGCTTTCGTGATCTATTTCACTTTAGTGACCTAAGAGTGGCTTACTTCCCATAAATAATGACAAAACCGAAAACCTCAGAAAGAATATCTTGCTATGAGCTTCATCCCAGCAAAGAATATAATGAGTGCCATCGTAAATTATCCAGGAGCAAAGGTCTTAATTTACTCTCACAGGTAAGAAAAACAAATATAAATGTTGTGACGTGTTGTCTTATGTACAATAGCAACATAAACAAATTGTAAAATAATTTTTTTTCCAGCACAGTTACCTTAGAACTTCATCTTATATCCATTTTCCTCATATCCTTCTTGTCCGAGCAGTGCTGCCATTCTTGGCTGTTAATGCAAATGCTGGTGTGTGAGTTTATATTGGGGTTTATATTTGATATTGGCTTGATATGACCCAATCTTTGCTGTAATTCCAGGAGGAAAAATATAGAGTGAAATTTAAATACACACCAATCACTGAGGCTTTTTTTTTTAAACTCAGCTTTGGATGACAGAAAAATTGGTGCACTCAGAAATTAGCTGTCAAGATCCTGCATTCAGAAAAGCCAGAGACTTTTCAAAGGAGTCAGTTAAGTGAATTATTCTCTATAAAATTTTATTTTTTATGATCTCATCTATTAAATCATGGAGAATCTGTAGTTGTCCTATAGAGTCAAGGGAGGTTTTAATAGATAAATACAGAAAGGATTACTATTAAACCCTTTTTTTCAACTACACCATGATGTTTTGCAATATACAAATTTTTAGTAAACAGTGATATACCCCCAACTTTTAGTAACAAGTATACACACGTGACATTTACTGGCATCATTGCAGCCAGCAGTGAGAGCTAATATTAAAATTTCAAAATCAATACTAATATATTAATTTCAATATTTTATCACTCTAATGTTTATATACCTTTACCAGTCCTTTACATTGAGACTTGGTTGTTTCTTAGGATGTATTTCAATTCAAAATTGGGAAAAAAAAAATTAAGAAATGATCCAGATGCTTTGAATGACATGTTTACTAATGGGTTGAATATTATTGTCTCTTGACTCATTTGACATAAAATCTTTTAAAAGACCGATTTAAAAAAATCAAATGAAGGCCTAGATAATCCGTTGGGAAGCAACTACACAAGATGCCCTAAAGTCGCTGCTCACAGATGGCCATTAGACACTCAATTCAACATGCATATCCTAAAAGGCACTTGTTGATATGTTTGACCACTTCCTAAATGGCCTCCATCAAACTTTAACTTATCTGAGCTAACCTACCAAATGATAAAAAATGTGCATGTGAATAAAGTTCGCATATTTGTATGTCTGGTTAGCTTTGGTCAGTGATGACAGTAGACAAATGTACTTCTCACACCCATAATAAAATACTCTAGAGCAATTGTCTCCTTGCCTTTCAATTGGCAGCTGTAATGGCTTTTCAGAAATGTCTCATGGCATTAGTTTGTTCTTCAACCCAGCTCCTGACATCTTCTAAATCCATTAGAATTAACGTCTCTAACCACTATTGTTGTGGTTAGAAAACTATCAGAGCATACCTAACTGAGTAAAATGCAAAAAAAAAAAAAAAAATGGCAAAGCAGAGGACCTCACTCTCCTTTTCCTCTCATCACAAATTGTGATTTTCAAGGTAATATCCTAATTCCCCTGTCTCCATTTATGATTATTAAAGGTTCTTTTGGTAAAATTCTGCCTTTCTTCTAATAAATAAAGTTAGTATTTAATTATGAAATTTGATTGCTCTGCTAACAGTGTCTCCAGAAAATGCGAAATAATACCACCTTTTGTCTGTGTCCTTTCTGTTAAAAATAAGGGTATTAAGGGAATAAAAACAGTACAGAAAGATAAATAAAGCAAACTAAATAATGTCAGGAAGCAGGAAAAGAAAAACTCATAAGTCAGAAAGCTAAATAAAACAAAGTAAGGAAAGTGTCGATGCAAAACTCCAGATCCTCTTTGCAATAATAAAGATACTAACTTCGACCCATTTACATGTAACACGTCAATCAAAATAATTTAGTCAGGCACTATCCAGCTTTAATTCCTTCTTTCTTCCATATTTTTACACTGAGCTCTGAAATCTCAGTCCTAAGGAAAAAAAAAAAAAAAACCAAAAAAAAACCAAAAAAAAACAACCCTACTACTTTTAAATTATCTTTTCTTTTACAATAAAATTAACCAATTTTAAGACCATGTTTCCTAAATAGTACATTCAGAAACCTATGTGTACTTGGCTCCTCAAAAATACTGTGCAGCCCCATTTCCTATTCAAAGTCCCTGACAAAAGGCTGTAAGGTGAGGCTGATCAGACAGATCAAAGTTTATAGTGACACCCTGAGTTTTCATGCATTTTACTAACCATGCTCATGACTCAAGAGAGTCAACTATACAGGGTTACCATCCTCTTTAGAAAAATAGCTAATATTCATGCATCATTTTGAATTATTTTTCATCATTATAATGCATAATTATCAGGGTTTTTAAATTTAATTATGCTGTGAAAAAGTTGTTTAATTTATAGGATTTTAGTTATCTAAATAGTTTGAATGTGTAGAATATGTTTACGGAATAGCTAAGACTTTAAGAAGAAGGCCATAGAAAGGGAATCAAAAGACAGACAAATCCTATTTCAGATAATGAGATAGTGAGAGATGACGGCTGGCAAGCTGGCAAAATAAGGTCATAGCCTAAATGCATGTATTATTAAAAAAAGGAATTCAGGACTAACTTAATCTGAGCTAACTTAAATCAGCTCCTAACAGTAGGCAGTAGGTCACATTTTAGATTTAGCTATAACAAAGGATTGCCTTTTCTTATTTATTTGATGGTCACTTCCACATTTGAAAATTGCTAGATCATTGTTGCAGGGCTTTAGAGTAGGAGCTCAGACTTACTTTCCAGTTTTCCCAGGGTAGAAGTTAATGGTATACCTCACAGAATGGGAAAACGATATATCCAATAATAAGGGTAAGTTCTGCGTCTTTTTTTTTTTTCCTTTATTTCCATAAAGTGGTCAGTATAATACGCAATGGAAGTAAATTTTAGCTCTGATCAGCAGTAATGGAGGTCAGGCTTTGGCAGTTATATAAATCCAATGAGGTTAACTAGTCCATAAAAACTAAGTGCTGAAGTGTTCATTTCTCTGTGGGTAATGCTGCTAGGTGACTTGCTTTTCCTGTTATAACCATTTTATTACAACCTTCTTCAGCAAAGAAAATGCGAAGTGATTTCTGCAGAACACATGAACAATAAAAGTCACTGTAGCTTTTGTATGATATGCATTATTTGCGTATAACAGAATGTCCTAAGTAGAGTGCTCACATTTTTTTTTTTCCCTGTAATGGAAAAGTAAAAAGATAAACCAGCTGCAAAGCTACTAAATTTCATAACAGATTTTTAGAATAACAGGTGAAATAGTTTGGAGTGTGTGCAGGAGGTTCTTGTTGGCATATTTGATTTTGTGCTTATAAAAGCTTTTTAGAATGTGCTTTTTTCTGAAGCCAGAAAAATAAAATAGAGGCCTGGAAAAGCAGGGGTTATTAATGCAACTTCCTTTTTCCACTGACCAATCATGGTATGTTAGGATTTGACCTTTAATTATTTTATTATTTAAAATATACAGTATCTTCTTATAACCTTATCTTAAAATCATTTCCAGCAGTTATTTCATTTCACTCCAAATTATGTTGCTAACTTTCCCCTATTCTCTGTGAAAGAAAAGTTTGTATGTGGGCTAAATTCGTGGCAGCAGAACTTCCCCGTGAGAGAGGCATCTAAATCTTCCTTATATCCTTTACATAACAGGCAAGTCTCTCCGTCTTCCGCAACATTTACAAACCAGAAGTTACACATCTGAGCTAGCATATCTTTAGATGACAATTTTTTGGGGAAAAAAAGGAAGACATGAAGCAGTATTCAAATTAATCTTATACTGTTCCTTTTCAAAAGGAATAATTCTGACACTGAGTTAGGTTTTCTTTTTATATGGGATAAGGTATACAGTGAGCAGAGCCTTTAAGAAATACATAATTCTGATTTTATATATGTAGTACTCTCAGTTGGTAGAATTGTTCAGAGGATAAAGATTTAAGAATATGTTTAAAAGTTTTAGTCTTAAGGCATGGAAACCTTTAAACTGTCAAAAATTTGACACAGTTCTGAAATTAGTGGACTAACTAGCAAAACATTGTGCCCATGTGAATTCAGTCTTCTCTGTTTTTCATAAACAGCTTAAATAATCAAATCTTAGGTTTTTGAAGTTAAATAAAAACTTTGAAAGTGGTGACACTGGCTGTATTCTGCACAGTTAGTTTGCTAAATTTAAAGAAGGGGTCTGTGGCTCCAGTTATTGCATCAATCTCTGTTGCTGACCTTTCACCAACCAGCTGAGCTCTCTCAACCTTTTTCATCATTTAACTCTTCAGTATATTTAAGATGTAAAATCTAGACAAGATCTATCTTTTATAGAGTGTGCAACTAAACCCTCCCGTGATGGATTCCCATTGAGTAGTTCTGACCTCCAGCTGGTATCATTGTACAGGTAACAAACAACAACCGTAACATTACAGGCTGGAATTCTTTCACACAAATCATATGTCTCCTAAGTTCATTGTACCTTTTCATAAAACCAGAGGAAATTCTGCAAAGGCAGATAATGACTTCTTCATAGAATAGTAGTAATGTCTCAACAGACAAAGTATTAAGAATACTAAGCATATATTTATGAAGTGGGAGATAACCTCAGATAAAAGTCATTATGATAAATAATCACTGTTCATCTGAAACTATTTCTCAGCAGAGAATGCATTGATTTTTAACCACTGAAATCAATGGAAACTTCTGCTTAAAATTGATGGTGCAATATGGACCATGTTACCGATGGTTTGCATTTATTCACTCTATTGTCTGAGATTTTTCAGTTGATTGCCTTTCAGATTAGCTGTTGAGCTTCTTGAATCACAGCCTGAACTGGTCTTACATGGGTTAATGCCTTAGAAATTTCATTTCAGACAGGATTCTACTCAGAGCAACAGCTACAGAATCTGACTTAGCAGAGATTTTCTGGTGGAATTAATTATTCTGTGATCACATACCCTATTACCCACTTGAATACCAGAATTTCTCAACTGGAATTTTTTATTTGAGTGTGGTAGCTCTGGAGTTCCTTATTGAGCAGTAGATGACACTTTGGATGCTGTTTCATCAGCAGAGTCTTTTCAAATAGTCTAATGCTCTGAGGGGGTTGCTGTCTACTAGAGAACACAAATACTTTCATATGCTCCCCTAAGCCAGGAAAATCAGGAGTCATCATAGAGGAAGAACTACTTATCTATATATTTCAGCCTTCTTAATGCACAAATAGACAGGAACAATCTGTCAAGGTTCTGGTTCATCATACATCAGCACACAGAAGATGACAAGTAAGTTTAAGCCTGTTGAAAACAGCAGAGATACATTGTAAAGAAAATCAATAGCCTGAAGTACCTGAAACACCTGAAACACTGTTTTGAGTTCAAGCTAATCACCTATCAACTGTTCTTTGTATGTCAGCTTAAACCTGTGTATGAAGCCACTGCAGTGTGTATAAAAGTGGATCATATAGATCTGAGTCAGGGTGGTTATTCCTCTGGTGAGAGTCTGGGAAAAGCTTGAGGGTATTTTTTTGTTATTTCTAGTATTGTCCTGTGCAGCATACCTTCTTCTAAACACTTTTCTGATAAGAGGCTTTCTAGAGTATAAATGGTCAATAATTCCAGATGTGATCATTATAAGTTACACAGGTTTAAGTTAACTTGATCATATATCCTCAGCCACCATAAAGAAAGCAAGAGTAGTGTATCGAAATGATAAAAAATGTAGACTTTAGACTCCCTAAAAGGCAATGGTGCAATATATAAGGCACATCTGGCTTATATAAAAATGTATTCCAGCAGCTAAAATGATTTTACAAGAAAATAGATAAGCTTTGCAATTATTGCAGGAAGCAATAATATAGTGCATTTTAAATTGTAACTCGTTATTATATTAGTAAAGTTAGATCTATTGTGAAGGAGAAATCCCTTTCTGTTCTCCTACATCTTTATTTCTGTAGACAAGTATCTTGATTGCTAGAAGCAATAATTGCATAATAAGATTTCATTAATGGATCAATAAAAAGATGGACATTTTTAAGAAATAAAATTAAAGAACAAGTATATTTTCTCCCTTTTGAAAAAATTCCTTGTCCTACTTTTCAGCTTCCTTAAACTCATTTAAAAAAAAAAAAAAAAAAACCAACAACAACAAAAAATCAGTCTTTATTACACTGCTATGTCTGATTTGTAAAAGGTAGGGTGAAGAGTTCAGAGAGGCATCTAAGCACACCCCAAACAAAATAGCACTGATTCCTGTACTGTACATGAACAAGCAAGAGATGCACCCCATCAGAGTCTCGACAGCTCTGTCATTGTTTACCATTAGCCCTGTCATATTCTCATGCCTTGTCATTCTGTGCAGCAGGGCAGGGGCTGGCCCGCTGCCGAGCTGCTGATTTGCAGAACTGACTTACATTGCCCATTCTCTGTAATTGCTGCAGGCCGCATAATTCCTGATGAAAGTGTGCTCCCTAGTGTTACAGCGCTACAAAGGCCAGTGAGCTCCAGTTAGGAAGGTAAAGAGGAAATAAACGTCTTTGTATATTACTTTAGCAGACCCTTTTTTCTGGAAGACTTATTCTGTTCAGAAAATCTAAACCATGTTATTATTAAAATACCACATTCATTTAGTTTTCAAAATTAAAAAAAAAAACAATCAAACAAACAAACAAAAAAAAAAAACAAACAGGTTCAGGCAATATTTTTGTTTTATTTTTTTTTTCTTTAAAAAAGATTAAGAAGTATTTCGTTATGATTCAGCAACAACTTTTCAGTCTGGCATTATAGAGTCTGAGTTTTAAAACAAACTCATTTACATAGGTATTTGAATACATTAGTGGTCTGATTATTAGAGCTTTTCAGCACTAACTATAGCCTCCATTTCCATTGACATTTGGGTTATCAGCAGTCTTAAAATAAGGCTCACATACCTCAGGTGTGCCAGTGGCTCAGCTGTGTCTATAATTGATTACACCTGCTGTGTTCTACAGGATGCAAAGTTAAAACCCAATGATTTTAACTCAAAGGTTTCACAGACCCTGCAGGGCAAAGTTATCCATATTCAGACCTTGTACACTGAGCTTACAGTGATGACGCATTAACCCATCCAACTTTCAGAATTTTAACTTAAGCAAGATTAAACACCAAGCTTTTAATTTGCCATCAAGGCCAATGCTATGAATAGTGGAGACAGACAAATACCTCCAGGTAGTTGTCCTTTTCACCGACGTTAGAGATCTGTTTCAGGCTGGAATACATTACCATGTTACCAGACTAAAATAGATGTTGAATTTTCCCATGGCCAAAGTCAAACAAGGTGAAATACACTGTAAGTGCTAAGTCATAAAATTTTCATGTGGTAAAATGTGAATACATGTAAAATTTTATATTTGCTCATTTTTCACAGATGTACATTACTGCATGAGGCACCCTACACAGGGGAATAAAACACAGTATTTAGTGATGTGAATGCACATAATACTGGAAGTATTGACTGCAGTAAAATCAGCCCAGAAGCACAGCACACAGAGGAGAGTGCAAGTCAGTGGAAAGGCACAGAACTGATCTTACACCCCTCCAGCACCTCTAATAGAAATTAGTTATTCTGGTGACATCATAATATTTTGTCCAGTGACAGTGTCACTGAATGATAATCTGATGTAGTAAATAGCAGAAGTATTTTCTCAGAATACCATTTTGAATAGCAAAATATGTTGTGAAAAAAATCTTGCGACTGCAGCAACGTGAAAGTTTAGAAAACACAAATTATACATCTGTGAACCTCTTCTATCATGTTCCAATAAGCAGCTGACAAATATTTCAGATATGATTAATATCTGGTAGAATTTATGCATCTTCTCTGTGGGTGCAATCACTTTCTTAATCATCCAAGAGAAATTATTTGCCTTTACAAAAACAGTCGATACAAGGAAGACTGTATTTTCCAAATGCAGTTGTATGTCTAGTATTGATATACATACTCAAGGAGAATAGCTTACTATGTAAATGAACCAGCAATACTCAGAGTGTAAGACAATGATATTTTCTGTAATACTTTTCAAACCCTGACCCAATGCTGCAGAAACTGAAGATTGAAGTGCTTGAAACCTTTATTTTCTGCATTTCTCTTATAAATAACCTACACTGCATTTGCTAACATACTCAAGCAAACATTTTAATAGATTTTCTGTTTGCTATTACACAGGCTAGGGAGCTAAGTATAGCTTCACATCTACCAAAAAATTGACATAATTATATATGTGATAGAGTGTATAGTAACTGATACCTTAGGCTCCCTTCCAATTGCAAATTTATCTAATCAGTAAATGTGCAGAATATTTAAAATTATGTCTTTTTTTCTCCTTTATGACAATCAGTTGTTAGGAAGTAACTGCCATCAGGAAAGACATATATTATTTCATACAGAAAAAATGAACAATACTATAAAGACAAAATTAACATAGTCATACCTCTTCATGTAATGACGTAGGAATTAAAGTCTTAATATTTCATAAATGTCAAAAGAAAAGTTTTCCCCTTTTTTTTCCTTAAAAGATCTCTCAATTTTTAATTCAAAGAAGTAGATGGTTAATATATGCTGTTCTTTTTATCTCCTGCCTAAACAACAAAATTACTTCATGTTTTATGTTCAAGTAATGAAGGAAGCATTTAGGGGTAAATAGGTAGGTAGGTATTATATCCATCCCTCTTAACGTTTCTTCATTAAATACTTTTCATTTCATTTCTGAGAGCAGGGAAGTTTCACCAGGTTTCCTGTTCTTTGGTATGTCAGACATCAGGAGACCAGCACTACTTTAAATAATGTTCTCATGGTAAAGAAAGGCTTCTTATCCCACAGTACTGAGCCCCACAGATTAATTTCAGAATTCTTCTGAAGTCACTGAGGCTTTACAATATCATAAGGATACCCATTATAGAGAAGCATAGGGACCAGGTTTTTCTGAGTTTTCAATTTAGCTTCAGTGTTTCAGTCTGTATATCATATATTTGATGAGGATAGTGAAGGCATTGCACCAACACTCGTTCTTTTAATCTTAGAACAAGTTAGACATTGAAATCATAGAATCATAGAATCAGCTATATTGGAAAAGACCTTCAAGTTCATTAAGTCCAACCGTTACCCCAGGACTGTCAAGTACACCACTAAACCATGTCACATAAATAAAATATCAAGAGAAAGGTTGTTGTTGGGGGGGTGTTTGTTTTGCTGGGGTAAAGAACAGCACACCATCTTCATTAGCTGAAGCACTCATTCAAAAAAAAAAAAAAAAAAACAAACAAAAAACAAACCCTGAAACTGCTACCAGCATTGTAAGTTATTGGAACATGCGAGTAGTAATTGAATAGTATATGATTCCTTGAATATCTAAATCTTAATGCCATCTGCATAAATATAACTAAGGTTTTTCTCATGAGGTATGCTTGTGTTATATGTGTGGAAAGAAGGCTGGGTTAGTATCATGTTGTATGAATATGGACAACCTAAGATGAAGTCAAAGAATGGAGGTCATTATGAAAATTCAGTGCTGGAGACTTAGCATACAGACTAATGAAAGAACATGCTTTCTTCACACTGTGGGGGCAAGGTGAAACAAATATGGGGAAAGATGAAGTGATTTACTCATGCACTGTAAAGGTTTGACACATCCATGTAATATAGCAACCCTGGTTAGTCCTGGGGACTCTGTCTTCATTTAAGGACTAACTTTTCTTTTAAATATGGAATCTTTTTGCCCCATGTTATGTTATGCTTCCACCTGGATCTAAACACTGCAGGATGCAACAGCAGAACAGTTTGCATCTGACACCGTGTTTTCTACCCAGTAAAGTATTTAAAGATCTTAGATTAATAGCCACATCTTAAAGACTCCACATGGAAGAGGAAGGAAACAGGACATGAAAAAACATGCTGACGCATTACTTTTTCGTCAGTGTTGCTGTATTTCTTATGCCAGCTAATGTAGAGTAGGCTTTGGTATTTAACTTTAGCAAAGACAAATTAGCTATCCCTTTTGAGTTCCTTTATAGGAAGGCCTCATGCAGTAAACAGGAAACTACCCAGCAGGAAGTGCTCTTCTAAGCTTGGGACATATTTCTGCTTTTGGAATAGACACATGACTCAACCCATCTTCCTAGTACACAAATGCAATCAGGGGAAGATTTCAACCATCACTACATTACTCAGTTTGCTAAAACCAGATTATTTCATTTTCATTAGACTTATTGCCTTACCCAAATACTTCCTACAATGTTAGGTATAATGGTACTCTGTTCATATAGAGCATAATAATAATATTTAATTAATCCATTTTGACCTTTTAATTAGTAATTTATGAAGAGCAAACAGAGTCTGATTATGTGGGACCAATCTGACATTTATACAAGGGATAATTTAAGTTTTTAAACGTAAGAAATGAACTACAGCTAGTGACATGAGTTCATTCATAACAGCAATAATTTATTAATGTTAAGTATTCCATATGTAAATGCATTTATCTTATATTTTGACTGTCCTACACATTCTACAAGGCAAAAGTTATATTTTAGTGAGCTGCTATAGTCTACAGCTCTATTGCCCTTTGTGTGACTAGTTCTTATCCTTTTATTTTCCTGCTCCACCTGTGAGTTTCATCTAGTGTGCTATCATTGACCACAAAGTATCAAGTCCTGCTTGATTTCAAAATGTTTATCTTACAGAAGGCTTGTAGTGACCCTTGAAGTTTACTTCCTGGTAATAAAATACTGAAATGTTTTCTTTTAGCAATTGGCTTCACAACACAGCTAACAAATCACTTTATTTCCTACCCATATATCTTCTGACAAGTTTTCTAAAGGTATAGTGTTCAGCCCAAATGGAAGTCACATCACAGTTTGGGTTTTACAGTAGGCCTCTACTTTTCTTTCCACTTTAGGATTTTAAATAGTTACAAACAGGCAAGCAGAAAAGAATACCTGTAATGCCATGCATTTTAAAGGTAAAAAAAAAAAAAAAAAAAAGGAACATTACACATGGGAATCAATTTGATGAATGTGGTGCATAGTATATATTTGGGAGAAAAATTACCCCAAATCCATTATTTCAGTGGGAAATATATTATGCAAGGTATATATAAGTCATCTGACACTCACTATGAATAGACTGTCCTAATTGAAGCTATATTTGCTATTCATGGTAAATGGCATAATGATTGTATTATGGATAGATATGTTATGTATGCTTATATATGTTTAAGTTTGTTACATCAATGCTGTGGACTACTGCTTTTGATGTTGTGGTTTGGTTTGGGTGTTTTTTAAATACAATTCTCAAAATATTTTTACTATGCATTAAGAAACAGAATCTAATTTACTCATCATCCCACAGCAAGTTTCACATAACTTTGGTTAATATTTTGCACCAGTTACCCTCTTTTGCTTACCTACCTTTCAGCTAACAGGTAGGCAAACCTAGGTGCACAGCCACTTTAATGGAAGGATCAAGCTCCTATACCAAAATATAAATACAAAAAACATCTCAAAGGCAGAATAACAAGAATTTATGAAACTTTGTTGGGAATGGGAAGGACAACCTCAAGTAGAAAGTCATTTCTCTCTGTACTCAGCATGACCAGTAACGAGTTGTGCCCCTCAGGGATCGGTGTTGGGACCGGTCTTGTTCAACATCTTTGTCGGGGACATCGACAGTGGGATTGAGTGTGCCCTCAGCAAGCTTACCGATGACGCCAAGATGTGTGGTTCAGGGGATACACTGGAGGGAAAGAATGCCATTTAGAGGGACCTTGACACGCTTGTAAGGTGAGCTGATGCCAACCTGATGAAGCTCAACCATGCCAAGTGCAAGGTCCTACACCTGGATCGGGTAATACAAGGCACAGCTACAGGTTGGTCAGAGAAGAGATTGAAAGCAGCCCTGTGGAGGACTTGGGGGTGTTGGTTAGTGAAAAAATGAACATGATCTGGAAGTGTGCTCTTGCAGCCCAGAAAGCTAACTGTATCCTGGGCTTCATGAAAAGGAGTGTGACCAGCTGGTCAAAGGAGGTGATCCTGCCCCACGACTCTGCTCTTGAGAGATCTCATTTGGAATATTGTATGCAGTTCTGGTGTCCTCAACATAAAAAGGACATGGAAATGCTGGAACAAATCCAGAGGAGGGCCACGAGGATGATCATGGAACTGGAGCACCTCCCATATGAAGATAGCATGAGAAAGTTGGGGCTGCTCAGCCTGGAGAAGAGAAGGCTTCATGGAGACCTCATAGCAGCCTTTCAGTATCTGAAGGGGGCCTACAGGGATGCTGGGGAGGGACTCTTCATTAGGGACTGTAGTGACAGGACAAGGGGTAATGGTTTGAAACTTACAGCGGGGAAGTTTAGATTGGATGTTTGGAAGAAGTTCTTTACTGTAAGGGTGGTGAGGCACTGGAATGGGTTTCCCAGGGAAGCTGTGAATGCTTCATCGCTGGTAGTGTTCAAGACAGGGTTGGACAGAGCCTTGGGTGGCATGGTTTAGTGGGAGGTGCCCCTGCCCATGGCAGGGGTGCTGGAACTAGATGATCCTTTCCAATGCTAACTATTCTATGTTTCTATGATCTGCAGTACTGCTGTATAGTGCGGAGCAAAAGGAAAAAGAAGCAGTCCTACACTTTTATCACTTTTACTTTAGAGACCTGATTTTCATAATGCAGTTCTACCTATAAGCCTCTTCCCAAATCGTAGAATCATAGAATAGTTAGGGTTGGAAAGGACCTTAAGATCATCTAGTTCCAACGCCCCTGCCATAGGCAGGGACA
>JANRGW010003188.1:0-13497 GCA_024733675.1 Psilopsiagon aymara | reverse complement strand
AGGGATGGAGCATTCACAACTTCCCTGGGCAACCCATTCCAGTGCCTCACCACCCTTACAGTAAAAAACTTCTTCCTAATATCTAATCTAAAATTCCCCAGCATCCTCATAGCCTCCCTTCAGATACTGGAAGGCTGCTATGAGGTCTCCACACAGCTTCTCTTCTCCAGGCTGAACAGACCCAATTTTCTCAGCCTATCTTCATACTTGGGTCACCTACTTCCCTGATATGCATTTTCAATAAAAGCAACCACTTTCTGCCGCCTAATGTATGTCTCTTAATGGTTTGTTTATCTGTGAAATGGAGAACAGGATAATTTTAAAAGAAAAAGCCCATACTGAGCAAGTATGTACACTGAAGACCACAAAAGGAAGCATACAGAGAAAACATGTCTTATATTAACTCAATGAGGTTTTCAGTGATCCTCCTCATGAAAATACCAATGCAGTTAGCTGGAAAAGTTGGTGTGTTTTGTTGTTTTTTGTTTTTTGGTTGGTTGTTTTTTTTTTTTTTCCTTTGCTTGCTTTTGTGTTTGTTTTTGGTTTTGATTTTTTTTCGGTTTTGCTTTGGTTTGGGTTGTATTTTTTTGTTTGTTTGTTTATTTTTTGTTGTGTTCCCCCCTCCCTTAAAATCTGATTAATTTCTATGTAGAAATTTGCCCATGTAGTATCTTTCTCAAGAAATTCATGAAGAGTTTAAAAAAAAAATTCTGTTTCAGAAACTGTTTAAAAAATAAACAGAAATGAAAAGAAATTGCATATTTTGCTTGAAATTTGATTTCATCTTTCATATTTATTCCATTAGTAAAACTGTGATGAAACTTCCAGCACAGAGACCAGGTGGTTTTCTTCTATCTCATGTAATTTAGGTAAATGCTAACTAAAACCACTTTGCAATCAGATGAACATTTGTATTCCTGGCTGAAAAGACTGTGAAACAGCCACTGTCAGCTCTACCAAGATGCGCTGGTTGCAGTGTGTGTACAGTCCTGATCTTCAGTAAATTAAGAGAACCAGTCTCATTTGCATCCTAGCGAAGTAGGGACCATCATGCAATAAATTTCTGCCTCTCATCTGAGGTATGGTAGCTTTGAGCTGAGGAAGAATTGTGTTTGGTACCTCTGGAATAGTGTCACAGCAGCGTTTGACTGTGCCCTAACTTTGCACTTCAGCTGTTAGTGAATAATGCTGTTGCATAAATCATAGGTGCTATCCTTTGTAATACTACCTATAAAAATACCAGTGTGTTTCACAGCGTGTTGCTGTTACTCCCATGTCCCTTTTTTCTGGCAAGAAGCCCACGCCTGTTTAATGTAAAGAATGTCTCTAGAGAACTGTATTTCAGGGGAGCTTGGAAGGGGGCTTTTGCAGTGGTTCAAAATGGAGCTACAACTGTATTTTATCTAAAGGTTAATGTAAGTGGGCAAGACCCGTTTTAATTGGCTGGATGTTATTATGGATGCAGACATCCAAAGGGACCCAACTGAATTAAGTAAATCACCTCGCCACATCTTTTTCTTTAAAACCTTAATTATCATCATTCATCATTCCTAGGTTGTTCCCTACCCACCACCTCCTTTAAGGACTGCAGAGCAAAGATGATCCTGCCTGCAGTGATGGCAATCCATGTCTTGTTCTTGAATTTACTCAAATCTATTTTCTATTTTGCTGCAGATTATTACTGCTACTGGTTATGTCCTTCAGAGTGTAACCCAGCAATCTCAGTAGTTTAGGAAATATAGGGGTAGTTTACACCCCGTAATGAAAATAAAACTCTTCAAGATTCAGTATTGGGAGTCTTCAACTGGGACTTCTGCTGGATTCCCTGCAAAGATGGTCCTGCCCAGGGAGAAAATGTAGATGAGTATAAGCATGCAAGTAAATGGTTTCCACATTTGGTCATCAACTGATCATAAAATGCAGAAAAAACTTACAAAAAGGAATGGTAAGAGTGCTTTTAGGACTGAAATTTTACAATTTGTGACAACCATGTTGTTTTGCATCCTGGCAAATCACAATGCAACTTTAGTTTCTTTTTCTTCCTTAACCAATCTGCTTGTTCATTGCCTCACTGGCTGAATGTGTTTGCCTTATGTAAGGAAGAAAAAAGTGTGTCGGGCATGGTGGTGTTTCTGTTTAATTTTTGTGAGGTTAAAAGCAGGTGTTTTGGAATTTATTTGCTGTTATTTAGAAGGTGTGACAGTGAGCTCCTGAACAAAAGAAAGAGAAAAAGAAGGTTGCACTTCTTTGAATGAAACCCTTATTTATAGAGGCAACCAGAGGGGTTAAATAAAGGCTAGGATTTATTCACATAGGAAAATAAATTATGCATGTTAATACATACAAAGGAAAAGGAGAAGAGCCATGTAGCAGTGAAAATGTGAGATGTCTCTGTAAAAGTCTGGTTTTTAATTTTGTACAAATATGGCACAGTGTTGACAGCTCTCATGACTTCATGTGATACATATGATGACAGAACTTTGTGTTGTGTGACTGTGTATTTTAGCTTGTGTTTATACAAGAAAAAGATAAACACTCAGGTTTTCTTGAAATTATGAAACATAAGGGCTTCAAATTAAATACCAAATAAAAATAGCCCACATTTCCTTCCAAACTGTTTTGCTTTGCAAACCATTTTCCAGTCTAGGGGAAGTTCGTCTCCATCACCCAGCCTAGGCAGGCAGTTGTATGTGCCAAGGGAGGGATGCTTTTCTGTCTGTTTTGTGCTGAGGCAATTCCTCTGGTTTTAATGGCATTCCTCCTCCTGACCAGAGAGATCAGTATTTGAGACCCCAGCATTCAATTGCAGAATGGCAACATGGTAAGGAAGTTGCAGCCCAATTGCTTTTAGTTGATTGATATAGTAGTTCTGTATCTTACACATTTATCTATTCTGCAGTACTGGCTAGTGTGGGAATGAGAAGAGAGGGGAGAAAAACACCTGCGGGTAAGAAAGTGGAGTGTTACATTTCATGGTGCTGCTGCAGAGCTTCCTGGCGCTCTGGTGGCAACAGAATGATAATTTGCTACTTCTAAATGTAAGACTAAAAATTCTATAAATGGTGGGCTATTAATTCGTTAATTATTTAATGGTTTCTAATTGATGTTTCTACTAAAAAAAAAAAAAAAAAAAAAAGGATTTAGATCCAGCTATGTGTGTTTATAAATATGGAAGAGAGGAGGATTTCCACCTGGATGTATGTTTCTAAGTGGGTGGACTTTTTAAGAACCTGATTTATGGAGAAAAGATGATGACACAAGATTTCTTTAAGATTTTTCCTTTAGGAAACCCAAAATCACTAATTCCTTTTTAACTCTACCTGCTGATTTCTTTATTTCTGTTGGCCTCTTTTAAAAAGAGAAAATAAAGTAACTCAAGTACATTGTGCGTTAGTGTTCCTAAATGATTGAATTCTGCACTTAATTAGTGAGAAATTAGGGTAAAAATCTCTTACTGATCAGCATTCATTTAAACAAATTCCTGGAAATAATGGAGGCCAGATGAGGGAGACAGGGAAAATTGAAACTATCTGAAAAGTGTTTTTCTGGGGCAACTGCTTTCCCAGATGCATGTATTCAGTAAAAGCAGCCATGTTCTATAACCTAATTTATACTTCTTACAGGTTATCTGTTTGGGAAGTAGAAAGTAGGTTAATTTAAAAAGGAAAAGCCTGTGCTGAGGAAGCTAAAGTCTGGTCTTGCATTCCTCTTGTGTGTGACAACCCGCTTTTTGGTCTTAAAAATTTGGCTGCTCTAGAAATGTGTTATGCAAATGGGTAGCTTCAATTTGTGGGGACAGAGGAATTCCTTTGGAATTCAGGCAACTGCAGTGGGCTGTGTGATTCCTGCACAAGGGGATACAGGGTAGCTGTATACTGAAGAAGCACAGAAAAAATACATATGTACTTAGGAAGTTTTACAGATTCAGGTAGAGGAAAATAATGTTAGGTTTTTAAAAATACTGAAGGTAGCTTGAGTACCTCAGTTCATTATCTGGTGCTAAATTCTTACACAGCATATCATGCTTTTTATGTTACAAGGAAAAATATTGGCACCAAAGCATGCTCCTACCTTCCCTTAGTGTTTTAAATTTCACTATTAGTTTTTTTTATAATATTCTGTTGAGTTAACCTGTATCTTTGAACAGAGCCGCTAATTAAGTTATTCCTGAAGTGTATTCTGGCCCCAAATACATGCTACATTCAATAAGATCACAGTGCATTCTTGAAATAAATGAAATAAGATTTCTAGAAGTCTACCTGCTGAAAAAATGTATTATGTATTGACAGCTAGCTTTATTAGTCAGATTTGTGTTGTTCATATACTACTTTGCTTGTCTTACTGTGCTTCTATTGTTTTATAAAATTAATTGCAGATGTCTGAAGCTTGGAAACTTCCCAAATGCATGTTGATAGGCAAGGAAATTTAGGAGAGAAACCAGTGCAAGTGGGCATTTTGTGAGCTCACTGCTGTTATATCATTGAATAAAACCAATTTGATATCTTTAAAGAAATTAGACTGTCTGAAGGCAGAGAACAGCTCATGTTTACACTGTGGAAGCATGGGATAAGCTGTTCCAAAATTTAGGGTACAAATTGTTTTGCAGATAAGGGTCAAGGAGAAAACACCCTCTTTTCCCCCTCTCCATATCCTGCAGGACAATATAGAGCAATTAGGATTGGGGAGGGAATGGGAAAGAGGTGGGGCAGAGAATTAGTCATTTCACTGAAACATCTGGAATTGGTAAATATCTGAGACAGGAGACCCTCTTTGAACAGAGTATGAGGGATTTCCAAAATGGAACAAACCAGCTTCTATTCTTTCCTTTCTCTTGTTCTCAGCTCTCTGTTATGTGAAACATAGAAGTGTGTCTGTGCTTAGGGGAGATTTAATGTAAGAACTTCAGCCAACATAAATATTATAAAGCAGACAAAGGATTTGTTTCTTCAGGGTGGGATGGAAGACGAAAATACACATCGAGGGACATGAGACCATTTGATCTTTCAGATACTTGGGATTAACATTAGTAATGGCAAAATAGAGTGGAAGTTTCTTCTAGAGAGTAGAAAAGCAGGGGAAAGAGGGAAGGGGTTGTTGTGTCTCAGAAGGATGTTTCCCCAAATATGAGTTAAAAATGATGAATAAATGAAAGATACTTGCTTATTACATGGAACCAACACTTTTTTCTGTCTTTATTTCACTGCAATGTGTTTCAAAATGAATGTATTTGAAAGAGCTAATTTTTATAGACCCTTCTATTTTTTCACTAAGAAGTTAATTTAAAGCAGAATACCTGAAACCTCTCAAGTCTCAAGCAAACCAGACCTGTACATTAGAAACTCCTCAACTGTGGTAATTTCTCATGGATTATTTGGCTTGCGTTTGTTATGATTTCTGCATGCTTTTCTGATGAGTCTAAACAGAAGAGATTGATTCTAGGACAACACCCTCTTCCAGTAGAAAGAAATTGGTCTTTGTAGAGATACACCAATATGGTAATTTTCCTGCAGGAAAATGGTTTATCTTGATGTTTTTCCATCCAGGCTAAGTGGGAGGAAGCAAGCTAAGTCTGCCTCAGCTGACAGTCTGAGCTGACTGAAACCTGTATACGAGACTTAAGGAATTTATTAAATACAACTTGTGTGGTATATACCATACTTTTAAGCTTCCTGCCTATCTCCTGCCAAAAGCAATTTAATTTGGTGTACTGTATTTCTCAGACTTCCCCTGTCCCCTTCTCTTTAATGTATCTGTATTTGACAGTGGCATTATTTTGTAAATATATGTATGTGCTTAGCACAAACTAAACTAGAACTGGCTGTACTGGAGAAGCTATAATTCTCTTTATGCATCTATTAAAAGCTGGGGTTTTTTTTCCCCTAAGAAGTTACAGAAATATTTTTCTGCTGAAACTCACTGTATGTGGTTTCAGTGGTAAATTGTCTTGATTTACTTTAGGTTTGCTAAATAACATTTCGTTTCTATTGAAACTGTCATGTTGGATGCAATCTGATTCTTTCTGTGAATATCCTGTTCTCAAACTTCTATCACCATATTTATTATAAATTACTATTATCAAATTAAGCTGTTATGGTTTAGAAAGCCAAAAAAGTTCTTTTTCTTTCATACATAAAGTAAATATTGTGACAGCTGTCATATCCCAGTCATCTTCATAATCCTTTTTGTGGGATTTCATATTTGTGAGATATTTTTCTGCCTGCAGGTTTGTTTTCATGGACATAGGGCTGCCTGGGTGTCTGGTTGCTGCTGACTCCCTGGGCTTACTACTATTAGACTGAGCACAAAACCAGCTTATAAATATGTCTGTGTAGGAGGTGACTAGGGCCAGGGCAAGAAAGTTGGTGCCTGTCCTCAAGACTGTGAGGATATAAACACAAAATTCTCACAAACTTCTGAATCATTAGAACATTTGCTTTGAGGTTCTTTATAATACATGCACACAGCATCACCTATACCCTTTGCATTGGTCTAGGGATTTCTGGTTGATTATTGACATGGTTTTTGTGAGCCACTTTGGTCAAACTTCCAGCTAGCATGTTTGCTTGAGATGCAAGGTGTAAGACTTGACTAATATCAAGTCACCTAAGACTACAGTTTGCCTTTCTCCTAAAGGCTTTGGTTAAAACATTCTAGGAAAGAAAAATAATCCTCTAAAGAGTTATCTGATCCTCTAGAGACCAACTGATGTGATATCAAGAAAGGGCAGCTAGCTGTAATTACTGCTTACCAGTTCAGGAGAGAGTGAAGTCAAATCACTCACTTTCGATGAGTGAAAGTGAAGTGAGAGAGTGAAGTCAAATCAATCACTTTCAGTGCTTCAGTGAAGTGCTTTTATTTTGATGCATGTGAGAAGTGCTATGGAAATTTAAGAGCCTTTTGTATTCTCAGAGATAATGCAAGTCTCCATACACATGTAAAGCAACAATTTTTCTATTTCCAGGTGTGATCTTGTTAGATGTGATGGAGACTTTTGTACACACTGGTGAGAAAACTGGTAATTTCAAAACTGCTGAAGGAAAGGAGCTCAGAATACAGCAAACAAACTCCCTGAAGTAATATAGTGGCTATTTCAAAACTGCAGCTAAAAGTAAATTCCTATTCTGACAGGAGTATCCAACCTAGTTGGTCTTAATCTTTGGGGCAAGAAAGGATGCAGAGAACTAAAACCTACAGTGGCTTAAAACTGGAAGTAGCTTATAAAGCACAGCTAGTGGTTGTGGTTTGTTACAATGCTTTAATGTTAAAAAAGGGTGACCTGACAAGGTAAAATTCCTTTAGAAACCGTCTATAATCTCTTTGCATTACCACTAACACTTTGCAGCACTTAGCTAATAATTAGGAATTTAGTAATTAGTTGTTCACTGTATGAGTCATTTCATAGAATCGTAGAATAGTTAGGGTTGGAAAGGACCTTAAGATCATCTAGTTCCAACCCCCCTGCCATGGGCAGGGACACCTCCCACCAAACCATGTCACTCAAGGCTTTGTCCACCCTGGCCTTGAACACCACCAGCGATGGAGCATTCACAACTTCCTTGGGCAGCACATTCCAGTGCCTCACCACCCTTAGAGTAAAGAACTTCATCCTTATATCCAATCAACTTCCCCTGTTTAAGTTTTAACCCATTACCTTTGTCCTATCACTACAGTTCATAATGAAGAGTCCCTCCCCAGCATCCTTATAGGCCTTGGTATAAATGCAGATAGCTCAAGTGGGTCTGAATGATTCCACTGGAATCAGCAAATTAACTAGACTGTTTAATCTTCTCAGACACGTTTATATAGCTGTAGGAACTGCAGCACAGGCATTTTGAATGTTAATTGAAGACTTGTAAAAATGAAAGCTCCTCTCACTTTTGTAAAGGTCAGCAGAACAAATGGTACAATTCACATCGCTTGAAAAAAAGTGTTAGAAGTGAAAAAATAGTATTGAAATGAATAAACATGTGAAGAAATCAAGTGAAATGGATACATGATTTGCTCTGGGATGAGGGATGAGCAGCTAGTGGGATCTATACAAGGAAGTCTATCAAAGTGGGGAGATTAATTAGCCTTCTCAGTCTGGGTTTTAAATAGACAATTGCTCTGAAACAACACACGATTTTTTTCCTGTTTCTATTGCATGTGTGGTCATTGGTCAGCCAGCATTCTTAATGAGTAACAGTATATATTGCACACTTCAAAGAATTGGTTGTGGGTTGCAAATAAAGAAAACCCTACAACTGCAGTCTAAGGATAAGATATGTTATAACTAGTAAGTGTTGCAAATCCCACCACTTTTCCATTGGCACTAAAACAGTTGGGCTTGACAACTGCATGAAATAACTACATGTAGGGTGCATTGAATGATTGTTTAGTTATGTACTTTGAAGTAGTTGTTATTCTTTCACTTAATAGGAAAAATAACTTTCTCTGCTTGTCCTTTGATGGATCCTTTAATGTTACATTTCTCACTATTTTCCTCTTTTAATGTGGTTTTTTTTTTTCTTCTTTGGTGTTTTTTGGTTTGTTCCTGTTTTTTGTAACTTGTGGGGCGTTGTTTGGAGGGGGGTTGGGGGAGTTTCTTTTTTCTTTTTTTTTTTTTTTTTTTTTTTTTTTTTTAATTTCTTGCTTGTTTCTGTTTTCTTCTTTTAGCCTTTCTTCCGTGCAGCCACTTCAGATCTACTTTCCTCTCTTGCTGGCCCTCAGAGTCAGCAGCATTTGTAGGTCAGCTGCGCTTTGGGCAGACTGGTGAGGAATCACTGTAGATAGGAGAGCTGGCCGCTTTTGTCTGGAAGGAAATCTGCAACCACATTAAGAGAGCAGCTTACATTCTCACCTGAGGGGCTACCAGGGGTTAAATCGGTTCTGTTGAGCTGCCTCTGGATTCAGAGTCCTGCATTTAGCCAAAGTGCTCTTAACCAGAACTAGTGTTTCACTTTCATGCTGATTTGAACTCTAAGACTTTGAGGCCATCTGCTCAGAATGAGTCTTCAGATGTCATTGTTTAAATATCAGCAAGGGATATCACTCAAGACTGGAGTGCCCTTGCTCTAGTTTCTGTGCAAACACAGACAAAGTAATATTCCCTGCCCCAAAGAATGGAATTGGTAAGACAAAGCAAACAGAAGTACCTGGAAGGGGAGGAACTTGGTTGCAGTCACACAGTGAATGAATCCTTGGCAGACCTTGAGGTTTCTTGAGTTTTATGTAGTTGATTTTTTAAAAGAAATGCAACAGTGACTTGAAATTGTGTCTGCAATATCAAAAATACCCTTTTTATTTCTGGTTATTGGGCCATAACTGGAAATACCCTTTCTGCTGTTATCAAGGGATCTCTCTGACTTGCTGCAGTTCATAACCGCTATCACCTGCCCCTCTTCCTTCACCTACCCTGTGATCTAGGCAAGGTGTGAAATAGAACTTTTGTTGCCTTGTGTCAATAAGCCATTTAACAGACAAGTGAACTCCAAAGTGGGGGAAAATTGAGATACCTTACAGTGGCCTAATTTATAGAGATGGTAACTCTTTTGTAGATCAGAAATTTGGTGAATTTTCTTTAACAATGAACAGATGAAAATCAGTTTACCTACTGTCACAGATAGGTAAGAGGAATAGAAATAGTGGAAACCACAGATGTACTATGTTTTTATAATGCTTTTTCATCTGGTTTTCAGTTACCTTTTTTGCATATTTGTTTCCTCACCCAACTTCCCATCTTTCATGGTGGTATTTTGAAGTGCTACTGTACACGTTTATGTAGGAGATCTCCACTAAGGCAAGTGAGTGGAGCTGTAGAAGTGCCAGCCAATTTGCCTTCTAGCGGAACATGTAGGACTTTCTGCATTCAGTGTGGCTGTGTTGCCTGATCTTTCATACTTGGTACCCTCTCCTACAATTATGTGGAAAAATAATAATTAGCACATTCAGGAATATACATATATATATATTAAAGATATGGGCCGAGATTTGCACATTTAAACTTAGATTTTTAAAGCAATTTGCTTTACAGTGGTTAGGTCCCTGTGATCATTTGTAGTGATTAAGCACTTTGAGGCCTCACTTGTGCAATGGGAAAGCCATCACAGCCTGAAATGACAACAGCCACTGGCAAAGCTCAAGGCAGTAGTGCGGATTCAGGGACTGAATATGTGTCTATACACCACACCAGTTCTGAAGCACAGCTAGTGAATTGTCCCCTGTAGGTGGTATCAGCCTGTGCTGCCCCACGGCTCTCAACAGGACTAATGAGGCCAGAGACAGTACCATGACAAGATGGGTATGCTGGTGCCTGTCCCATGTGTCGTGCACAGGCTGCCAGGCCAAAGTCCTGTAGCATGCTCCTGCAATACATGGCAGAGACATGCTGTCAGCCACCTCACTCCATATACTGCTGGCTTTGTTTGGAGTCTGAAAAGGGCAGCCTTACATCTCCAAAGATTCCCTTGGCCCAGCAAAAATGTGGCATTCCTCATTCACCTTATAGCCATTACCAGCTAGAATCAATAGTTTCTATTCTGCAGTAAAAACAGACTTTGAGAATCACTTTATGTAAGTACAAATCTTTATGTGCTGTCAACAGTACATAGGTTGTATTATTGCCATGAGGAGGTCAACAATTCTGGAAACAATTGAGTACTAATACAAACTAACCCTTAATCAAACACATTTTTGGACTCATTAGCTTCACAGTGGTTGAAGCAGAACAAGGCATCTGCTTCCAGTTTCTTTCCTAAATCTGTAATAACTATTTCAGTGTATGTAACCATGATAGACCCCATATCGTGGCATTCTGTCACATCAGCTGACTGGTTCTGCCTATTCTACAAATAATCCTTCTCTGGTAAAGTGATCTGCTTTTTCTACATTAGTGTGAGGCTTCATCTGCAGAAGTAGCTCCATTCAGGCACTACAAAATGTGTAAGTGACCATTTTTTAATTTAGTAACACTTAGAGGTCTAAGTTAGGGTAAAAGCCTCATTGTACTAAGCACTGTACAAACTCACAGTAAGGAAAGCTTGATGGGAAATTTCTCTTATCTAAGTATGCAAGAATAGCTTGATTTAAGTGGTGAAATAGCAGTGCAGAGAAGAAGAGCGCTTGCCAAAGTCACATTTCAAGACAGTAGAAGAGATAAAAAATTGAACCATAGTCCTCATTCAGTGTCTTATCCAAAAACCCTGTTGTTTTCCATAACTATTAAAAAGTAAGATCAGTATTTAAATGAAGGCAAGGAATAAATAGAATTGCACACCTCAAATCACCATTCTCCTTTTTGCAGTACTCTGATCTTCTCTTTAGAGCTGCCTGCCAGGTATTTGAGCACTGTGCTGCCTTGAGGAATGTGGGCTTTCACTCTGCCCCAGTTACGGGCTTTTAAATCTTCCTGTTCTTTCCAGCACGGAGAATTTTGATTGCTTGTCTGCTTCTTTCTGGTGGTAGAATTGACTGGTGGTTTGTTCGAGGACACATGTACTGCATGGTTTTTCATGTTGTTGATGCATCTTGCTTCTTTTGTGGTTCCAACCCAGAGTATCTGTGTTCTTTTCCCTGGCTTTGGCATTTTCTATAGGCTGCCTATGTGCTCGAGGTTGGTGGTTTCATTTCCCAGTTACTCTCACTTCTAACCTTCTTGTTGTGGCTGCCTGCTGTAACTCAGCTGGTACCTTTTCCGTCCTGTGTTGCTGATTTTAGAGTTGGACCCACATTTCCTATTTTTGTACAGTGTCCTAGGGGTGGGCCTTTTTTTACTCTAGGGAAGTGCTTGTGTCTGGGGCTCACCTACTGCTGAATGCTGGCTGTTGCTTACATCTGGGACTGCTGCTGTTGGAGGAAAAAATCCTCCAATTGCAGTCCTGGGTATGGGTTGCCCCAAACACCCCAAAAGAAGGGGACACAGCCTGGGGATGATGAGTTAAGAAAGATTTCCAGTAAGTTATATTTGGTTCTGATGACTTTCCCTTGTCTCTGTGCCCGTCTCTACCTCTGTTGACCAGAGGAGGTCAATTTACTCTTCTTGCCCCTGTTGCTTGTAGACAGGGTGTTCTTCACCTTGCTTTTGTATTGCTTTTTGTAAATGGCGCTTTGTATTGCGATGCCTCACTCTCAGACAGGCACTGGTCCTTTAACGTGTTCTGTGCAACTGTCTGTGCATGGCATGATTTTTTCTTGCAACAGTTCAGCTCCTCTTACCATCTGTGTGCCTTTCCCTCACATCTCAGCTGCTTCTTTATGAACTAGAACCTCTTCAGTTTGCTGAATAAGTGAGCCACGAATGTGCCTTTCCTTGACTAAGGAACCCTTAACATCTGCAATTTATAAGTTAGTGTGTGAGTTCTTGGGTCAGTAACATGAGCATGCAGCTCATATTTTGCTGCTTAACTTCTTGTTCAAGGCCTCTTTGAAGCCTTAGTCTGTCACAGGTGACATGGCAGTTCACAGCTGGCTTTGTGTTAATTCCTGGCAAGAGTATATGTCGTTTATATTCTCTCTTCCCCACAAGACAGCAAAAACACCACCTTTCTTTTCTCTGCCCTCTCCCTATTAATAGATTTATTTATGGGCTTCTTTGTCATTACTCTTGCTTGAGCAAATTTGTAGACTCAGAAATGTAAGTTTGCTTTGTTTGCCTGTTTAATCATAAATTCTGACCTGGTGTGTGCTTTGCCTGGTTGACCATTGGCGCTGTGTTTCTCGTATATATATTAGGAAATAATAGAGACTTAGTCTCTGAAACTACATTCTGTCTTTGCCAGGGAAATTATTTCCAGAGATGCTGCAGGTACTAGTAGCTCTCCATTTGAGTGCACATACATGCTGGTTTCGTGGCCTCTTCCATCAAATCATTTAATTTGGGGTTTTACAGTATAGCAGAAAAAATTAAAGGGTCCTTACCTACTCCTTTCTGTAGTTCCTTCCCCTCTAAAGCAGAAGAAGAGCTGAAAATTCACAGGAATAAACTGCTATGAATGGTGGGTGTGATGGTAAAAACAGGAGTGGGAATACAAAGTAGTGAATGCCATGAAATGCTGACTACAGTGTGAAGATTTCTAGGCTAACAGCATTGCCAGTGCCTGAACTAGGAATCGAAGGGTTTAGGAAGAAAAGGGTTTCTAGCTAGCAGGTCATTATTTCCCTGTATATTCAGTTTCTTGTCCTGGACTGACAGGTGCTTAACATTGCTAGCACTAGTAGGAAATCCCTAACTATGTCCTACACCTGGGTCGGAGCAATCCCAGGCACAGCTCCAGGTTGGGCAGAGAAGAAATTGAGAGCAGCCCTGCGGAGAGGGACTTGGGGATGTTGGTCAATGAGAAAATGAACATGAGCCGGCAGTGTGCGCTCGCAGCCCAGAAAACCAACCGTATCCTGGGCTGCTCGAGGGAGGTGATCCCTCTACTCTGCTCCTGAGAGACCTCATTTGGAGAACTGTGTGCAGTTCTGGTGTCCTCAACATAAAAAGGACATGGAACTGTTGGAACAAGTCCAGAGGAGGGC
>JANRGW010003187.1:0-22523 GCA_024733675.1 Psilopsiagon aymara | reverse complement strand
TACTCTGCTCTTGTGAGACCTCACTTGGAGTATTGTGTGCAGTTCTGGTGTCCTCAATATAAAAAGGACATGGAACTTCTGGAATAAGTCCAGAGGAGGGCCATGAGGATGATCATGGGACTGGAGCACCTTCTGTATGAAGATAGGATGAGAAAGTTGGGGCTGTTCAGCTTGGAGAAGAGAAGGTTGCATGGAGACCTCATAGCAGCCTTCCAGTGTCTGAAGGGGGCCTATAGGGATGCTGGGGATGGATTCTTCATTAGGGACTGTAGTGAGAGGACAAGGAGTAACAGGTTCAAACTGAAACAGGGGAAGTTTAGATTGGGTATGAGGAAGATATTCTTTACTGTAAGGGTAGTGAGGCACTGGAATGTGTTGCCCAGGGAAGTTGTGGATGCTCCATCTCCGGCGGTGTTCAAGGCCAGGTTGGACATAGGCTTGGGTGTCATGGTTTAGTGTGAGGTGTCCCTGGCCATGGCAGGGGGGTTGGAACTAGAGGATCTTGTGGTCCTTTCCAACCCTAACTATTCTATGATTCTATGATTCTATGACTCGACTCCACATTTCTCCTCAAAATAAGCAGAAGAGTGTTTTTCTTCAGGTTGTTCAACACTTCAGGCTGTTGGTCTCACGGCCAATGGACAAGTATGTCTTGCCTGTTACCTTGTATTCTCTCTTTATCTCGGTCCTTTCCAACCCTAACTATTCTATGATTCTACGATTTTATATTCACCTGTTACACACTGTCAAGATAGTTGAGTATCTTCTGTGTCTAGTGTTTGTGCATACAGTGTAATGCAGTACAAAATGCAATAAGGCCCTGCACTGAAGTCCCTAAATACAATTCCTTTAGTAAACACAATTACTGTTATCAGCATTTCCTGTGGATTCATTTCTTTATTTTCAGTATGCTGTTTCTTACTCCACATATTTTCCTTTTGTGTTACTCTGTGACTGTATCTTCTTCTCTTTCCCTCTCATTTATTTATCTCCATTAATATTTCTATTCCTTTTTTTGCTGTTAAAGTTTCCTCACTACCCATCTTTTTAAATTATAGTCATTACTCCTACAAAATATGTTGTAGGAGTCGTCATACACAGAGTTTGTGTGATGTGTCTCTCATAACCATAAAACACCTTAGGGAGAATACTCTCTCAGCCCAAAGCATCATATTTTTGCTTCTTGTAAGATTATTTGACTTCCTGTCTTTTTCTATTTCTTTTTAGGTTTCTGCCACACTTACGAGGTTGGTGGTTTTTTCCAAGCAACTATAAAATAAAAATCACCAAGCTGCTGGATATAGGCATTGGGGTTTTTTATGTTCCTACACATGCATGATAAAAAAATGAAAATAAAAGTTTATGTGCAGAAAGACTGGAAAAGAAAGGAGTGGAAGTCAAGGAGAGTCTATGCTTTAGGTCAGCAAAGAACACAGAGATTGAGTGCAGATCAAAGAAAGTTAAAAATTATTTGACAGCATTTGATTTAGAGCAGCCATGCTGAGAAGTCTCCTGCAATAATTTATCCTACCTTTCACTTGTATATTGCTGAGCTGTCTTGAAAGAATTCAGAGACTGTGGAATGCCACCACTCTTTTCATTTATGATTTGAGAAGATGGGATGCAATGTAATGTGTCAATGTGTGATCAAGATGTCACCCTCTATTAGGACGGCTCGAAAAGATTTTCCACAAAAGGCTGTGAACTGAATATTCATGAAAAGGAGGCTGTTTCTCCTATGCTTTATAAGGCTGATGGAAGAAAGCTTAGAGTAGAACACCACCATAAATAGTGGTGCTTCCTTCTGAAATTGTTTAATTTTGTAGACGTGCTTTTCCATAATGAGTGCTTCTGCTGGGGTGAGGAGGTATAATAAAAATGGAATGCAATTGACTGTGCTTAAGTTTAGTACTATTCAGTATTTGTTATAGCCTGTGTCTCAGAGATTTGCTTCTCATCTCAAATATATATTAGAACAGTGATATTTCATTGAATGCAATCATGGTTTTCCTGACTTGGAGTCCATGATTCACAGCAGAGACAATGAATATAAATCCTTAATTAAGAAGATGATAAGCTAAAATGGCACTCATCAAGATTGAACTCTAATATCGCAACTGCAGAAATGTTTTAGGACAACTTTATTAGGGTCCTAAAAACTTCTTAATTGGATTTCTCCTGCTACTAGTTATTCAGCGCTGCCTTGACCTATGTATCATCTACTGAAATGCAGAATCCGTATCAGTGCTACACATTCTGAGTTCATATGTCAGCTCATATCCTCCAAAACCATGAGACTGGCTAAAAAATAGCAGAGTTCATACAGTGATCCAAGATTTGGGACCTTTAGAATTATACCAAATGGTACCTGACTATGTGGCAAAACAATGTAAAGATGTGTACTCAAACAGAATAAAATAGAATGGCCAAGCATACCCAAACTATTCATGCTTTCACTATTCTTGGTAGTGGCTATTTACCAGATGACAATAAATATATATATAATTCACTGGGTAATGTATTTTTACTGAAGTAAATATCTAATAATGATAAAAAATCCTCTGAAATATTTGCTGACAGCTCCATTTTGATTTAGACAACAGTAGAACTAGTGCAGTTGTTTTCAGAGATGGATGTGATCTAATTGGCAGTGGGACACTGTTCAAATATAGAAGGTTTCTGCTGCTTATCAGAAGAAATCACATCAAATATGTCACTGCAGATCTTCAACATTTTTCATCAGACAGTATAGAAAATGTCTTCTATAACATTCCTTGGAAAATGACCTATAGGAATTAAATTTGTGAGCATTAATCAGATGCCAACAATGTGGTTTAAAGGACACCATTTAGTTTTTGGCTAGATCTCACTAAAGCTTCATCTATAAAAAAGAATGTGTTGAAAAAACTCTAAATAAACAATCAAAATGATTGTAAGAACTCAGGTCTGACTAACAGATTTCATATGAGAGAAGTCTGAGTATGAAATTTGCTGAGAAGGGTGATCGGCATCAACATCTTATCTTGAAGAAGATAAGTAAAGGTACAAAAGTACACAGTTATTTTGACATAGCTGTGTGCATAGCACTTCTTTTCTACTGTATTGTGTAAGGAGTAGAAATTACACTAAAAACAAAATGTACTTTTCTGGAATTGTACTGTTACCACATTGCCAGACACCCACTGTCTATAAGGGGATCCTTAGATGATGAGCTCAGTTATTCATCTCTGCGTCATGCGCATCTACTTTTATTCAGATGAATATGATCCTTAATCTCTGGTTTGCCTGTAAGTTTTCATAGGATTTCATTATCAAGTGTCTTATACTGTAATTCCCTTTCATTTAGAGACCTTACATAATTTATTAATACCACACGTCGCTGCTAAATCTACAATCTACCTTGCTATTTATTAGAGTGTTTAGTCTATTTGCATCTGTACCACATCCTGTGTCTTACTTTTGGGGCTTCCTCTGCTGCAAGCATCCATCTATGTGTAGTGGTTTTATTGACTTTCCACTTTAAGGCTTTACTAACTTTTGTGAAGTTTAACTGCTAAATAAGTCTGAACTGCTCGCTGTTTTACTATATATAGATCTAATCCCACTTTAATTAGGCTTCCATTTCACAGGTGGGAAGTAGACATCATCTCTTTAACAAGAAATCTCAAATTATTGGCTAGCCTAATCAGTCATGGTGGTTCTCACCATAGCCAGTTGATGATGGATTTTTTCTGGGTAATGAGTAATAAGTGTCTAAAGTACATGGGTTTAGTCAGTCTTATAGGAAGTAACAATTTTTAATTAAGCCAGGCCATGAAAACTGAGATTCCTGTCAGAAAAATGTAGAATCTAAGACTTACTTTTTAATCTAAGTGGTCCAGACTTCAATGAGACTTGTCTAAGTATGTTAGTTTAAGCAGAGATGCAAGCTTTTCTGTAGGCTTGTTCAAGCCTGTCTGACTAATCCTCACTTTTGCTGCTTTAAATTAGGACAACTTTGATTTAAAAGTTCATTTCAGCATTCTACTGAATTTTTCCAATATATAAAGCATTTATTTCCAGTATATGCAAAGCATATATTTCCAAGATTATTAGAGGAAATACTGTAGCACTAGAGCTGTAGATGAAAGGATTCACCAGTTACAGTGCAGATTTTATTGCCCTTATTTTAAATGTGACTTCAAATGCAATATCCATTGGTAATATTTTTAGTTTTCTGATTTCTAAATTGCAGTCTTGAAAGTTCTACTTAACATCCTACTTGCTAGTTGTTTGCGTAAAGGTTTGTAGCACAGAAACAAGGCCTACCTTTTGGTCTTGCTTTAGCCTGTTAAAGCAGAGTTCATTTCAGTTCACTGATTTCTGTATACCTGGTGTTAGATAATGTTCCTTTGACCACCTTTTGTTGTACAGTGAAATAAGTGGATGTATCTTCCTATTCTTCAGAGCAACATTTAGCAGCACTTCGGGAAAGTTGTTCAGATTTCTTATTGATATGTGTGAGACAGACTTGTGATTAAGTATTTTGGTATGGGTCCAACCGGACACTAATAACAGTTGAGTCCCATAGTTCCCTGTATTTAGTGCAATTTTCCAAACAGTACATTTTGATGTATGATCCCTGATTTATGTGGGGTTTTTCAAACACAGATTCACTATTTCACAGTCAGTCAGTGAAGTGGGAATTTCAGTTTCCCAGATAACCAGAAATCTCATTAAGTTATGTCTATCTGTCTTTTTATCTGTATTTAGACACCTGTGTCTAAACTCAGAATGAAATTATTCTCTTGAATGATATATACAAAGGACTCTATTCCCTGTAATCTATATTCCTCAGCTTTCTAGAGCTGCTGCAGCTACAATTGGTTCTCCGTGCATTAGTCATCTGCATTATCTGAGCTGAGATCTGCTGCGCTTTTTAGAGAGTATTTTCCTAACTGAAGTATTTTCAGTTAGTGGTGGTATTATTTATTGTTTGGCTTACTTTTCAAAACCGTGATTGCCTTAACTTTCCTAGGCAGTGTTTCTCCATATTACCTTTCCCTAAATTCCAGTGGTAAACTAAGCAAAGTGATCTGAAAGTGTGTTTTCTTGTGTCAGATACTACTTGCAAAGTCCAGTAGACATGAATTTCAGAAGTTTACTACAGTCGTGGGCACTGTGATGTACTGCCTTGCACAGTGTTTAGTCATTGATCTGTTCCTATAACTCCCAGTAAGAAGGAGAAGCTGAAGGAGGAGTCACAATGACAGTGACAGTTACCTGTGCATAACAAGTGAGCCACAGGAAGCCAGCCCTGGCAGCCACCTTTTTCTTCCTTTGCTATCTTTTTCAACTAGGCGCTTACACTGTGAATTTCTGCAGCACAGGTGATCACCTTTGTTCTACACCTTTCAGTTCCACCATTGTATGTTTGAATTGTTTTAGTCATAAGCTCTTTCCAATGATGTAATTGCTTCAAGCAAGCTGTAAATCACCTTAAGATTGTAGGTCATGTTTTGGCTTGCATTTTCACTGTGGAGCCTCTGAAGTCTTGGGTTCTGACCCTGTCTCCTCTCTAAAGTTGTTTTTCGGTAGCTTTAGATCAATACATCCAGCAGTCTTGAATGCACAGGTACAGACAGCTTCTGCACCATTTTCTCCCCCCATGGTCCCCTGCATGATACCATGCTTACACGCTCAGCTCTTAAGGAAAAGTTGTTGGCTAAGCAAAACCAGAAATGAGAGATTTGCTATTTTTCTAAACATTGGATCATATTCCCTGCATCCTGTGCAGCAGGTTGTGCAGGCAGTGTTTAGCGTAAGCAGTTACCTTGTCTTTGATTGAAGCTTAGATACAGAGATAATTGTGTGATTTTTATATGTAGACTTCTGCTAAATGCAGCAGGGAAGCATGCTATTTCATCTGCTGTACATAAATGTCGCTATCAGTGGCTCAAATGAATGAGATCAGTTTTATTCTTGACACTTGACTGGGGCTATGAGGGTGGTGGAATGTCAACAACTACAACAGGTCATGTGATTTTCAGATGAGGAAAGGATTTTAAGATCTAAAGCTGAAGGTTAGGTGTATTTGTGAAGGGGAATGCAATAAAAGAATACATTTTTTCAGTGCATCAGAGGAAGGGGCTCTAAACACCCTCTCCTGAGGAATTCAGCTGCATATCAGTGAAAGTAAAGTGGATATAAGAAAAATGCCATGTGAATGGAGAGCATTAGGAAAGGTCATATATTTCAAGAAAGAATATTGTTTACAAGGAGTGTTAATAGGTTTCAAGGGAAATGTTAATTTTTTTTCCTGGCTGAAATAGCTACTGTAAGTTTTTAATGGTTAATCATTCATTCTTGAATTTTTATATTAAGCATTTCATATTACTTTATTGACTTAACTTTTATGCTCTTCTTCATTTTGACAGTAAAGAATGACCAGGCAATACTCTTTGAAAATTGGAGACCATTTGCAGCTGCTCTCTGCTGAGGAAAGTGAATAATAGGGTGCCCTCAAGGAATTTCAAAGGTATCACTCAACAGAAACTTTTGTGTCTGAAGAAAACTAGATCATTTTATCATGGTAGGCATACTGATATGTTTGCTTTAATAAAATGCCATATTTCTGCCTTTAATCTCTTGTCAACCAGCTATTAAAACCCCAAAGTGTATGCGTGCAGCACATGTAAACACTTGTGGTTTTGAGTTTGCCACACAACATACAAACAAAGCGTGTAATTTCTGTTTTGTGAACAATCTGTAGTAAGCTTACTGGGTTATGGAAATAAGGTTCTCTTTCTTCCCCACCCCCAAGCCAAAAAAAATCAATATGATTTAATTCAATAATTCATGCAATTTTTAAAAATTATTATCTAAACCTTACCTTGTTAGCTGAAGTGGCCAGATAAGGAAATAATGACAACTGTTTCCATGTAAATAATGATGAGCACCTGAAATAATACCAGTGTTAGAAGATCATTACTTATGAGAATTGACATTATGTGCCTCAAGCCCCCGGAATTTTGCACCTGCACAGAAGAGTTCCCCTTGTCTTTCAGCACTGCAATTCTGTGCTGTTAACTCGCTCATCATTTCTTGCCTGTTAAGGCAAGGTTTGAATCAGTGCCCACAGTAATAGAAGCTTGCTTTAAAAGACGTTTCTTGTGACCCAGCTCTTGTGGTCCCTGCATCATATGAACTCAGAAATTCCTCGATCTTTGGGTGGATAAAGATACCTTAATGATTTTGGGAATTGTTTCAAATAATAACAGAAGACTAAAAGATTATACGTTCTGAACAAGACAATAAATACATTTGGAATAACAGTTCTACTGTATATTAAACAGGTAATAAAATACTGACATTAACGGATTATACCTGGTGTTTTTTTTCAACCAGTTCCCATGTGCACAGATATTTTACAAGACGAGATAAATGAAAGAAGGCTGTTTATTCATAAACCACTGCCCCAAAACTGCAATGATAAAGAAGCAAACCCATACTTTTAAGATTGTCAGCAGTCATGCCACGCATCGATGAACCACAATTACTTGGAAATATAGGTGATTAGGAGGGAAGAGCACATTAAGTGTCACACATTACAGCCTACTGCAGGACAAACACTGCCACTTGTATTGTGAACAAATTGGGAGTGCATTTTCCCTGAGTCCGATGAAAAGCGAGCCATAGCTACACTAAGCAAATAGCTATATTGTCAGTTACCTGCGGTACCATTCTTTTCTCCATTAAGTCTTTTCAGTGTTTCTGTCAATGGAATGGTGCTAAACTTCCTCATTTTTACTTCCAGAGAAGTTTTTTAGAGCCACTACTAATTTTTATGCCCTTTCTCTATCTTCTACTTTTTCTTTGAGGTGGAATTTATCATAACAAATTGTCAGAAGTAAAGAAACATACTCAATATAAATAATTACTATTTTAATGTTGATATTATTGCAGAAATTGAACTTATTTTCAGTTTTCATCTATGCAGGTGGCCAATAATAGTATATCTTCATACAGCTGTCCAAATTGTTTTCCTTATATTGTTACAGTGTTCTAGGTTTTCTTTTATTTTTTTCACTGAACTGGAGTAGCTACTTGCACATTGTGGTGCTAACTCTTTTTTTTTTCCTTTCGGGGAGAGTTAATGTTCCCTTTTTTTTTTGAATGCCATAGGTGGCTAGGTCCTTTCAAATCTCCTATTAATCTTTAGCTTTGCCCAGCTCACATATATAGCAGTTTTCTCTACCCCACTGTTACCTTACTTTTCCCTATCATGTATTTTCTTTAATTAGTTTATTTGAATCATGTTCTATTTCTTCCTAAAAGGAAAATTGGTAGCTAATTTCTAAAACATGGATAGATATTCCTGTAATCTATTACTTTGTTTACCTCTTGAGTTCTATCAAGACTTATCCATTTGAATTTTTCTTTTTTCTTTTAAATTATTTTTTTACCCTGCTCAGAAATCAGCTCAGAAGTTTGCATCACAGAATTTATGTTCAAGTGTCTGTTTTATAGATCTTCCTTGGATTTTAGTGTCAGCCTATTAACTGAGTTATCTTCATATCCAGGATTGCCACTATCACTTTTTCATTCACATTTCATATAAAAAAAGATATCAATAAAATGTTTTGTCTAAGTTAACCATTGCCCAATAAGAACTAATAAACTATTGAATAGGTTGATACTGTTCTATATACCATGTATAGTCATAGCTTTTTACCATGTGAGTATATCCAACAGCTTTCTTACTTATTGTCTGTTCCCGGGCTGTTTATTTTTACCATGCTATCTTCTAAGTATTTGTTAATCTTTTGTAAGGTTTTAGTATCCTCTAAGAACACTTTAACCAGTAACTTGTGCAATTGTGGTGCATTTTTCAACAACTTCTCAGATAGAGTTTTTGTTTGATTTACAGCTGCGTGTGTGGACACCCTGGGTCCTTCTAGCTCATCAGCTGAAATAAATATCTCCCTAAACTTCTGGTTAAATATTGGTTGCTTCTGACTTCTGATTTGAAAAGTTTCCTTTTTTCAGTGTTTCCTATTGGGACATAATCTTTGACAACTTTTCCATATTGCTAAATTGCAGATCACCCCGTCACTGTCTTGTGACAGTGTCTGCAAGGGACATGGCTCTGGAAGGTAATAGATCTCTCCAGTCCCTGATTCCTGTGATCTCCAACATTAAATGTTCTTGCCTGTGGCTGCAGGACTTGTGTGGGCAGAACTCTGATAGGAATTTTCCCCAGGCTGCGGCTATAAGGCTTACAGTGTTCTTCAGCTCCCATGTGAAGCTGAGATTTTTTTTCTTTCCAGTCAAAGAAGGAAGGCTCTTCCTGACTTCTCAAAACAGAGAATTACCTCTAATCAAATACTGGAACAGGATGGGTCAGTGACCTCTTGTTTTTCTGTGTTATCTTATGCTTAGTCTTTATGGCTACATCTCAAAGGGTAGATCTGGAGGCGTTTCTGGGTACTGAGACAAGATGTGTGTCAGACAATGTTCTGACCCCGTATCTCTGCAAAGTCTGGTGCAAACCAACTTCCTTATTGCACTTCTGGTCACTCTACTGATTTTCGCTATAATGAAACTGAAGGATGCAGGCCAAAAGAAGGTGGTTCTGCCAGATCTTCTGGTGTGTTCTGGACAGCTGAAGTATGCCCACTGCTAGAGATGGTTTTTGTCTGTGCTCAGTCACATTAAATATGATTCCATATGTAGTTATTAGGCTTCTTTCACTGGTGTACAGTGTTTGTGGATAGGGTTACTGCTTTATATTGAAAATTGAAAACGGAAAACTGGGTATACAATTTTGAATCAATTAGGGAATTATTATCCTATTATAACATTTTACCACATTTGTAACCTATTACAGCCACTATGTGTGTCTATTGAATTTAGGGCAGAGAAATTGCTTTGTGTGGTCTGAATTTAATATTTACAAAATATGATTGCAGGAACTGTTTTTCTGTAAAGAAAGGATTTTTTTGTCAATTTATTTGAATATGACACAAGGTCTGTCAGGCAACTGATGAACCACATCAGTTCTCAAAAAAGAATGCAGGATTCTGCCTTTAAAAACTGTTTTGGGTACACTTGAACATAATTTTTCAACATTCTCAAAACATGCACCAAATACATCTTGAATTACATATTCTTTGCTTCATAGAGTCCTAGAATAGAGAGGTAATAATTAGAATGGAGCTACAGTAAAATCTGACAAAGAACACAATCTTATTTCATGGATATTCCTAGGGTTAGACATTCTTGATTATTACTGGTAATGAAAAGTAAACTGTTTAAAGCCTTCTTGTGTGCACATCTGGTTTAGAGTAGAAAAGCTCAGCACAGGGAGGCAAAATGGAACACTGACTTTGCAAGGAGTCTTGGCCCTTATAACAGCATACATTTTGCAAAGTATTTTGAGCAGCTCCACTCATCTCGCTCATTTCCCCTGTGGTGTTTTACACCCCATGTGGCTTTGCGTAGAGGTACTGACTCAGCCAGTGCTGCTTGGCCTTCCTCTGACTGCTGACTTCCATTCATGAAGTAGCTTCATTAGCAGTAATTTGGGTCTTGAAATTCACCATGGTCCTTTACCGTATGCAGGGATACAATTTATAGTGCTCATGACACGTGTTTTGTCTTTGGGATATAGAACTATGACATGTATCATTCTCATTTGCTTCCTGGGACATGTGAAAGACCAGTCTCCTATTTCTGCACAAGAGAGCTCTTGTTAAAAAGGAGATTCTGTCATAAATGCTGAGCAGTGCCTACTATACAAGAGTTGTGTGGAAGGCTTTTCCTTTGAGGTTGTGTTTTTTATGGTAATCTCTGGCAGTGCAACTGTTAGTATATTCTCAAGAAATGGTCTCCCACTGAAAAGAACATATTTTGTAGCTTTTTCTTATTTTGAGTCATCCCAAAAGGGCAGGCAAAATATTTATGCAAATAAAAATGCTCTAAGTATTCTGTGCTAATCTGTATGGTGCATTGGCAGAATAGGACCAGCTCCTCAGTCTGCCATCATCTTTTTGTGTTTATTTAGGCAAATTACATGTCTGTTTCCTCTGCAATCTGTGAACACTTTGGAACAGAAGCTATCTCTAGCAATCTCTATCTGCATGACAAAGGGCAGTGAAGCCCAGATTTTAGCTTTGTCCTCTGGAAACTATTTTCAAAATGGCTTTGTGGCATCTCTATAGACCTGTGTTTCAGTGCCAAGAGGCAAAGAAATAAATGAATGTTGTGGTCTCATTTTAGTCCTGCTTCTGTCCAGGCTTTACTAACACATGGCTGCAGTTGGAAATATTTCTGGGTGGCATTTATGGAATTACAAAAGCTAAAATTACTTTCCTCTTGCTCAAATGCAAAATTTTAAAATAAGTTTTTATTTATAAATAGATACTCAAACTATTTGTGAGGCATCATGGGTGTGCTTTTTGCTGGAGAATAAAGGATGCCCTCTTTGGTTTTGATTAGGTAAGATAGTCTTCATTCCTCCTTGCTGAAATTGTACCTGAATGAGGAAGTCCAGCAAGGGACTAAAATCTCAGATGGTAGATGGCATACAAATGTCGAATTAAGATGGGTTTGTGCATCTCAGTTACCTAAAATCCTAGTGCAAAAGGGGTAACAGCAAAGCTGTGCTTTTTAGGAGCAAAAGCAGCGATCATAGCAAATCCCCTCTATAAGCATTGTTTTACCCAATGGTATGGTTTCCATTTTTTCCTAGATAGAAGCCAAAATAGTTCAGAGGCCTCCTGTCTGTATCTTTCTGATATTCCTGCAGAGCAGAGATTTAACATACAGGGTGAACTAGGCAGAGCTGTGTGTGATTGGTACACTGAAACTCTCTCTAAGCACTGGTGTAATCATCCCAAGGAGCTCTTCATCAATATCATTGGTCATTCTGCTCTGGTGAGAACTGTTTTTGCAGGCTCTTCTGAGAGGTGCAATCAAAAAGTAGAGTTATTTTCTTTGTTATTGGTGGTTTGCATGTCAAGCAAAGAAGTGTAAAATCTCAGGTAAGTGGAAGTATTTTTTTTTTCAGACTGAATGGGGCTTTGGAAATCTCGGGAGGAAAAATCAAAGCCTGAGGAAAAGAAGGCATCCATCTGATGTGAAGTACTGCTGAATGTTCTGCTTTAGGTCCATGCTTAATGTGTTCATAGATTTAAGAAATCAACAGGAACAACAACAACAACAACAACAAAATCACTCTCAGAATGAAGAATTGTAAGAACGGCACATGCAAGCTGGCTCTGGTAGCATCTACCTCTGATTCTTGTTTCTCTTTGGCTTTATCTTTCCCCTTTTTTTTTGTTTGGTTTTTTGTTTGTTTTTTTTTTTTTTTTTTTTTTTTGGGTTTTTTGTTGTTTTTGTTTTGTTTTGTTTTGTTTTTCCTGGACGCTTGCAGGATGAGATTTTTTTTCTGATGGCCTCATTGATACTTTTCGCTGACAAGAAAAGTGGAAGGGAATAATTCTTTGCAATAATATTGACTTCTTATATGATCTTGGCTAAGTCACAGTATTACTGTGTGCTCAGCTTCCTCAAGAAGAGAACAATACTACTTCTGTGCCTTGCACAGGTGTTATGGCTGTTGGAGTGAATAAAGGATATTTTGTTTTTCATGGGTTGAACCAGTATATAATGTTTTTAGTTCTTTTTTAAAAAATTAATAATGTTTCCAATCAATTGGTGTGCTTTGACCAGCATACACTGAGTTTTCCCATTATGCTTTATAAGCTATATACAACCCCCCAAATATTTTATTTTTTGAAATTTTAGGTCAGTTTTTAAATGAAAGCTGCTCTTCTGGGAGGAACAGTTTTTCCCAGAAAATGTTGAAGCAAAATGATTTTTACATTTCAGACAGTGAAACTCATAGCATTTCTGAAATAACTCTGTCAGAAAAAAAACCTCAACCAACTACCGTTTGACATGTTCAATTACCTCCTGCTCCACCCCCTACAATTTTTTTTTCAGATGAAATCCTGTGTGTGAGTTTATTATAGCAGTAAAATTCTTTGAAAGATGTAGACTCCAACTTACAGATCAAGGTGCATAAAAGAAAGCTGAGGTGACTTTAAAGTGCTTTTGCAGCCTTTGGCCTCCACTCTTATTTATAGATATTTGTATTTATGTGTCATCTCTCCTGGGGCTTCCCATGGAGTCACAGGAGTGACCAAATTTCTTCTGTGTTAAACGTCAGTACTGAAACTTTTTTCTAGAGTCCTGTCCTTGGTGCATGTTATCATCTCAAAGAGTATGTAGGGCACCTCCAAAGGCAACTCTTGAACCCTTCACTGTAATGTTTGGCTATGGCCCTTCAGAGATTGCCTGTGCTATCCTTTAGTGCAGATCATCACTTACTGCAGCCCTATCCCCCCGCAGTGCCTGTAGCACCAGCTTTTCTAAAAGCCTGTGGATGCTTTGATTCAGAATTATAGTTAAGATGCAGACAGCTATTTGGAAATTAATACCCATTTTCTTGATCAATACCTATCTTTTTGAATGCTAATGAAGACTGGTGGTTTGCCTGATAAGAATTATTTAGTGCTTGCATGATTTTTTGAATGCCTTGAAAACAGCTTTTCCATATTCCAAATGCAATTTTTTATGGAGGAATAAGTACACTTACTTCACCAGTTCTTTCAGAAAGCCAAAACCCCATTCAGAGATTCATCATTTGTCTAGCCTCCTTCTTCCTGAAAAGAGACTGAAGAAATATTTTTTTAATGTTAATTAACTACCTGCTGAAACTTGTTACAACAGGACAAAAAGCCAAACTTCCCTTTTGGTGACCAATTCTGTGAATGCACATTGAATAGTTTATAAATGCGAAAAAAATCCGCAGACTGCTTAAAATGTAATTATTAGTGTAACAAAGCAAGGCAAGAACAGCATCCAAAGAATTCATGTAACAGATAATCCTGTAATTGCTGCTTCTTGGTAAAACTCTGAGTGTGTGAGAGGGAGCCTTTATTTTTAAATAGCACATATACATCAAAGATGCTTTCCTTGTCTTTTATACATTAGCTTGCTTTCAAGTGAAGAGACACCCACACAGAATGGTAAAAAAATCATTCTGTTGTGCTGTAAAGTTAGTTAATTTCTGCTCAAAAGTAAATGCTGATTTTTGGCAGCCCATAGATGGAAATGTGTTTAACACTGTGAAGGTGAGTTGTTGCTACAGCAAGGACTAGAAATGGATATCATCACGAGGCAATTATTGTCTGTTTTTTTTTGTGAGTGGCTCTTTGCTGAAGGATTTTGGACTACCTATTGCCAAAGCTTAGAATGCTTGTTTCTTTCAGTTGCTGATCTCCTAAAAGCATCATGCAAAGAAAATTGGCCTTGGTGTGAATGAGAGCATATTTCAGCATTCAAACTGGAATCCTGACTCCCACATGCATAGAGGCTGTTAGCTTCTGATTAGCATTCCTAAGAGTAGTGACTTCGCTATTTTAAGCTAATAAGAAGGTAGATATCAAGAAGAAGAAGAAGCTGTTGCGAGGATTTTTCTTCCACTGTGATTAGCCATGACTTGAACATAAACTTTACCTCAACTATTGTCTTAGAAATTAAGCAACCATGTTTTAATAGAAATTTATCTACCAACACATGTAATGTAATAGAAGATAACCTATCTGTGATATTTTGAGTACTCCCATGAAATTCCACTGCAAGGGGTTCAGCTACATTTTCGTCTCTATAAAATTTTACAAAGTGTATATAAGTCCTATTTATCTGAATTTCAATAAGAGACTTCTTTGAGTGATTGGCAGGAGCTGGTGAACTTCAGAATGTGCTGTCTCTGTTAAAGAGCCTTTTCTGCATTCCTGTGAAAGCTCTGACAGGCTATGGCAGTGACCTCCCTTCTTGAAGTTGGATACAAATCTCTTGTATACTCATGTTAATTTCTTCTACTGCCCACCTTCTTCCATCTTGCAACTGTGATATTGTCATGGAGTGGATTGTCATGGACTGGATTGTCTCTTGTTTAACGTGTATCACCACAAACAGTAGTAAATAACATGTTTTAATCCTGAAGTTAGAATCCATTTTACTTGAAAAGGCAGCCGGTTTATTTATGCTGGGCATGGATCCCAGTGCTTCATGGCCTTGAAGGAGTTATTCTCTTGTTTTCCAGCAGGTGTTGAGAATGGTGGAGCTGGTAATGGAGCAATGCGATATGAGCAAAGTGTTTGGTCAGTTGTCTTCCTGACTGCCTAAAACATATTTCCAGAGTATCTTTTTCATTAATCATTTCCAGAAAAGAGGGAGCAATGAGCTCCCCATGGCCAGGCTGGAGGAATCCCATATGTTTGTGCTGCAGCACCACGGAGTGATTGGAAGCAGGAGCTACTCAGAGGCAATGAAGATACCAGAGCTGAACACAAGCCTATTCCAGCATATCACAGGCCACAGTAAGCTAAAAAAACTTCAAGGATAGTAAGTAACTAAGCAAACCCAGGAGGTCTGATCTGGATATAAGGACACTGCGAGGGGGTTTAAAAGCAAGCAATGTAACTGGCATAACTCATGCTGTTAATATCAAGAGGAGTTTTACCATGGGTTTATAATAGCAGTGGAGCTCAGACAGAGCTGGGGGTTATAGAACAGGATCCTACTAAACAGAGAATTAGAAGAACAGTATTTCTTAGTGATGGTTTTATTGTTAGAAAACTTGACATCAACAAGTGAGTCTCTTTCCTAGCTGGAGTTTGTTCTTTGAACCAGGTTTCTGCAACTCTTTTTTCCCAAGCTGTTCATGCTGTCACGTGTGCCATCAGAGCGCGCTGCTGGGTGGATAGACAAAGCCTTTTTCAAGGAAAGGTGTATGCCTGCAAAAATTTGAATGTGACCTCATGCTTCAAATAGTCCTCTTGTTATGAATATCAGTATGAGGGAAACACAGGGATTTAGAAAGGGAACAGGGAGAAATATTTATTTATTTCACTGAAAAAAGTGACCTTGAAAATATGCATATCAATTAACCACAATCTGCCAAGTTGTTATTTTATAAATGGAAACTAAAGAGCTTGCAGAAAAGCACTTTTGTCTTTCTGAAAGGGATGGCTGCATGCCCGTATGAAAACTGTATCTCCACCAAAAATGCATACTTAAAAAAAAAAAATCAGCTATACCAAGATGAAATTAATCTTGGAAAAAAAAAAAAAATGCTGTTGAAAGCCAAGGAGAATTGTTAATAAGAAACTCCACAGTTGCAAATTCTAGTTTAGTTCATTTAATGTGAGCCTGCTGAGAAAGAGCAGAACCCTTGTCCATCTGAAATATTTTCATAACCCCTCCAATATTCATCTGACTGAGAGAGAGCTGTGGAGATTCACTGCATGTCAAGTGCAAGAGAGAGACAAAGGTCTGAAGCTCATCCTGGAGCAACTAACCCAGAGCTTTGGTGATAATAGCATTGCCCGTAGATAGAATGAGCCTACATACACTGAATAATTAGGTGTGCTTATCTTCAGCGGTTTGATTCTGTGTCTTTTTATTACAGCTTAGCTGAGATTTCTGATAGAAATAAATTTCAGAAATTTGGTACACCAGAGGAAAAAAAAAAGGCAGGGGCAGGGGACTGTCCTGAGAATGATGGCTGCCCCAGGAAATGGAAAAGGAAGGGAGAAGTTAAAGTGAATCGTGATGTTGCAGTTAGCTTATGTGATTGTTGGTCTATTCATTTTAAATAAAGCCAATTTAAACTGTTACTTACATGATCAAAGGACTTAGCTTATATACATAGCTTACTTTATTTCCCTTCAAACATTATAGCTGTCCTAAATTTGCTTCTCAGAACAGGGAGGAGGAAATCTCCATCATTTATTAAATCACTAAATGGGGTAGTATTATCTCCATTCTGAGGGATGCTAACTACTTATCCTTGTTTGCTGAGCACAGGTTGATGGCTTGTGACCACAGGACACAATTTAACAGATTGAACTGTCACCACGGTAACTACGCCAAGCATAACTTCCACCTTGTTTTCACACACACGAGTTCTGCCTTAATTTCTTTTTATCTGAAAGACCCACAAAGCTGGAAAACATGTTGGACTCTGTTGACTTTACTTGTATTTCTTCTTTAGCCTTAATATCCTGTGAAACAGCTATATGTTGCCAACTTCAGTCCATTTATATTTTTAACCCTGAAGCATCCTTTGCCAAGCAGAATACCTCATAAGCTGACTTCTGCTTGTAGTTGATAACTGATTCTGTAACATTCCCCTAATATTTGCCTCATCAGGTTAAAGATTTGGAAAATATAATATATTTGCATGATCAATTAGAGGGAAAAAAACAAATAGCACTCTGGTGCAATTTGCAGTATGTACCTATCTGTGTATTTGGGGGCTTAGTGTAAAACAGATTGAGCTGGAAATATGAAGGTTAAACCAGCTGTGAAAATTGCAGCAGAAAAGTGGTAGAAAAAGGGAACTTATCATAGGCATGACATTTTACATGGACCATTTTCATTATTTCAAATCAAACCGCACATCATATTGCAATTTTCAGTGTCTCCTGTTTACACAGCACCTCAGATAGACTTAAAAAATTGTTATCTGTACTGTGCTGGCAAGGATGCTGAGGCATAGGGAGATGTGGGAAAATTGTTCAGTCTTGCAGAACTTTAGCAAGTACTTTCAGGGGTATGACACTGCCCCTTCTTATTTTCCCATGACAACAATGACCATAAGTGCTTGGGTCCATACTCCTCAATGCAGAGTTCTTCATCTCTAAGCTGAATGATTACCTTAGGATCAGAGTGTAACACTGGTAACTTTATTTGGTTAGTACCTAATTTTGTATACCACCATACTAAATATAGAAGGATAGTGTATAAAACATGGGGCGTGCCACACACTGTGAGATTCTGATCTGCACCCTTTCCTAGCCTGTAGCCCTCATTTGGGGAAGTTTTTGCTTGTACTTAAGATTTGAATGTGAATGCAGAAACCAAGTTATGGACAGCTTACATACACATTTTGCTTTTGGTCTATCCAAAATCACTGATGGTGATCTTAGAGTCCTACATTACTGGCAGGGCTGATTCTCTCTGAGCATGCACTATTAGAGCCATGGGTAATTCCCAGATTCCCTGTACTGTAGTTTGCTTTTGTGAATTTGTTCTTTGTTTTGTTACAGCCTGTGGGAGTCTTTGCTAGTGTAAGGAGCTCTCTGTTCGAACTGCCAGCAATATGGTAGCTTTATATACCAATGATCAGCAAAGAAGACCTTTGCTTGCCTCATTCTCCAAATAGGAGTACCACAGTGAAAGGTTAAAAATGTTTATCATGGCAACATCTGCATCATTTTACAAAGAACTGATTACAAGTGGAGCTAGTATATCTTTTCTTTAAAATGACTGGAATGAAATGAATGTTTTCTTGAAGACTTCTAAGCCATGAAAGTTAGAGCCATTCTATGGGAATGGCTTATACACACTGCAAGTGCAGCAGAGATGAATCCTGCTTGGCTTTATCTGCCAAGCTCAGCAACATCCTGGCCTGCAAATTCCACCTGTTGAGTCACTATAGTTTGTTTTCTCTTTGCTAAATTTTTCAGGCAGGGTTTTGGGATTGCTGTTTTGCTCCTTTTTCTGAGCCAGACAGCTTTCTATCTGACGTCCTAGATCGGTGGTAAGAAAGGCAATAAGCACACTGTGCAAAACTATGCATACTGACCAGGCATGAGAAAAGCATGTTGGAAGAGCTTTAGCTGACTTTTGTATATAAAACAGAGTTAAATATGAATTTTGCCTTCTAAAACACAGAGCAAACAAGTAGACCAAAATAATTATGTGTCTTGAATCTTAGTCATTAGCACAAAACACGAGAGCTCATCCATGAAAACTAAGATGAACTTCATAAAGGCATTTGATGGAAGTCAGTAGTTTTGTAAGGGAAGGCTCTTTGTGACCTTGTCATTCCTTCCTAACTCATGTCTTGTTTGGATTGGGAAGTTCATTTGAATTGAAGTTAGACTACTCAGTTTAGAATTGGATAGAAGAATCTGCATATGTAATACTGTAGAGTGTGTTTGCCAGCAAACTTAATAGACAAATTCCTGGACATTTTGTCTATTTGTCTTCCCAGATAAGGTGATTTCTCACCACAGAATGCTGCTGTGTCACATCTGCTTTAGAAAATTACCCATATGATAGCACAAATATCTTCAGTCTGGCTCAACCAACTGGTTCATGTACTAATAAAAATTTAATTCAGCCAACATTAGGCTACATGGTCTGAGCAATATACCACTTCCCTGGGATATTTTTTCACTGGTACCGCCATGCCACAATCCCTCCACAGACTTTTAGGTACATTTCTGTCATGGTGCTACATTCGAAACAGTGGCCACAGTTTAGATCAGTGCTTGAATCTGTCTCTATATCTTCTCTCCCTGTTTTCATTTCTGTGTGTTTTAATATGTGAGGTTAAAATAAAAATCTTTCTGGAATAGATGGTAAATAATTGGCTTCAGCTTCTTTCCTCCTTCCTTTCCCCACTCAACCCACCTGAGCCTATGTTTATTGAACTCCATACATTGTCAAGACAGTATTTGTAAATGGAATTTAACTGTAGGTGAGCAGTACAAATGTAATAATATTACACAACTCTTGTTTAATTTTGAAGGCTCCATCCTCAGCAACAGCGCTTATAATGGACGGTTCAAGCCGAATTATCCATTATTGCTCCCAAAGTTTACAATTAAACTATCGATCAAAGCTGGCAGAAAATTCTCAAGCAAGCTGGGTGTGCACCAGGCTTGTTTTAGATGCAGGCTGAGGGAGAGAAAGCTGGAAGCAGCCTTCAGCTAATCCTCTTAGTGGTAACTGTCCTGGATGCAGCAGTGATTATGTATCGTGCTTATACAGTTTTAATAGTGCAGGTCCTATGCAATTTGCGACCTCTATTTCTGCCCAGAAAGATTGGAGCTTAACAGGTTTGGATCCACAGGGAACCAGCTTCGGCTTTTAGGCTTCTTCAGACACTGCAGAATGCATCTTTTCTGGGGAATTCCACAATAAAATGACTGTTATTTATCATTACAAACCTCTTTATCATTTAGTCAATAAAAGGCCTCTCTCTCACACTTTTTTTTTCCATGGTGTGCTCAGAGTCAGAAATCTGTATTAGTCTCCCCTGGCCTGAAGGCAAGAGATGTCAAATGCTAAATCATGATCTGCCCTGGCTTTCTGGCTAAATTGTGTATGAAGGCCTGAGGCAAAAAGGTGCACATGCTCATTATTTGAAACAGAATGATTTTTTCCCCTTTCTTTCCTTTTTTTTAAAAATACATATTGAGACATATATGGTAACACACATACAGTAAGCTTCTGAAAAGTATCAAACCTGAAACAAACCAGCCAGAGCTAAAGATGTCAAATATATATGCTTGCAGATTGGGAAATAGGAAAGGGATTGTCAAGAAAAATCAGATGATCTTCCCCTTTTGAACTTTTTGTTAGCAGTGGGGAAAAAAGTGTTGGGAGTTGACAGCAAGGTGACAGATGTGGTAAATAATACATCTGGTGAATTCACCCCATTTCTTTTTTTTTTTTTTTTTTGAGAGAGGAGGAGACATTTGAAATGAATCTTACTTTGAAATTGGTCAGAAAACCTGCATGAAAACATATTTTAAAGCCTGTGATTGTTTTGCAAAATGTTTTGAGCACATCTTCATCTACTTACTTGTTTGCAGTTTGTGATAGATCACCTTCCTCTCAAGGCATTGTTACTACCCCAGGTTGGCTAAGAGACCTTTGCAAAGAGGTTTTAGGACAGTCATCTCTTGGGCAAATTTTTGGGTGAACATATTTGCGTATATATGTTGAAATATTTCAGTTTTGTAAGTATTCTTGTGAGGGAGGAATCGTGTATCAAAATATCAGTGGGAAACTTATTTACAGGGTTGTGCTTGTCTATGAAGCAAATTTAAATTTTTGTATTTATTTTGACACTAGGGAAATGTTCAAGACTGTTGTTTTACAGTATTTGTTCAGCAGAAGGTGGCAAGGAGCTCCTATAAAAGCATATTCGGCTTCACAGTTTCCACACTGTGGACTAGAGTTTCAAAAGCTGCAGCAAAACCTGGGGAGAATCTAAACAATATATGCATGTTTAGTGCTCAATATTTTCTGTGTTTAACAACAAAATATTCTACATGATCATACTGACGGTCTGCTCTCTTATATAAGCAAAAAAGAGACCACAGCTTGGAGAAATAAAAGGGCTCATGAAACAGGGACATTAGGTTCAGCTAGCCAATTGTTTTTGCATTGTTATTTTAATGCTGATTCCATAAAACTGGATTTATTCAAATGCTTTGTTGCTGGTTACAAATGTTGGGAATGAGCTGAGGCTGCTTGGATTCAGATATTCCTTTTCTGAAGGTTTCTGGGAGATGATCTGATTGGACAAAAGTTTTCGGGGAAGACCCCTCAATGGGATGACATGTCAATGGCATATATCTACACTTAAAAAGCAAGCTATGTCAGTTCAACATTTTTTGAGCAGTTTAATTTCCAGTTCTTAGTGAGGGCTTTATATTTAGATATATGTTAAATACAAATTTCTTCAGTTTAAAATGTCATAGATTTATTAGAACTGTGATAATGTGTAATTTTTTAGTTATGACTGAGATGGTCAGCATTCTGAGTGTGATTTTTCCAGATTTAAAATAATGCATTTTGAGATTCTTTATATTCTAGTCTTTGTAGTGAGATAAAAAATGAGGCTGTTCCGCACACATCACTGGTTCTCTATTTCTCCCACAGAGAATGATGTCCTGTTGAAATTACTTGAGCTCTTTTCCCAGCTGCCACAAATATGAGAGTGGAATGAAGAAACGTACCATGGTTTTTGAAAACTAGCAAGGTCTCTTCTAGTTTGTAAAGTTCAATTAAAGCCATCTTTTCTTTTTTTTTTTTTTTTTTTTTTTAAGTTAACATATAAAAATAATGCATGAGATTGATCAGAACAAAAGAGAGTGAAATAAGTTGATGGTTTTGTATTTGTCTTACGAAAAAACCCACCAGACTAATACAAAACAGAAATGCCACACATGAACTTTTCTGCAATTTCACTTTTCCCTTCGCGTTATAGTAGAGCTTACTAGAAAAGTCTTTGTCTCTCTACTGCTTGTGGTTAAATTAAATTCTCCTCAGCAAAGAAGCTGACTTTACAGGGATACAGCTTGATATATTGCAGTGCTATGGTTTCTTCATAAATGCAGAAGCTGGTCCTCTATCCCTTCTCATTCATCTGTGGATTTTGTCCTGAACTCATGTGCATGAATGACCATCCATTACCAAACAAACGTTGTTGTGCTCTGTTTCTGCGCACTCTATTCTGATGCTTGCAAGTGAAAACTCTGACTTGGCCGAGGGTGATGGAAGCTTTATTCTTTGAACCTTCAAGGTACATGTCCTGGGTTCAGCAGTAGCAGTCATTTTTCTCCTTCTCAGTAGCTGGTGCAGTGCTGTGGTTTTGACTTTCAGCC
>JANRGW010003186.1:0-13026 GCA_024733675.1 Psilopsiagon aymara | reverse complement strand
GCCCCATCCCTGGCAGTGCTCAAGGCCAGGTTGGACACAGGGGCTTGGAGCAACTGCTCCAGTGGAAGGTGTCCCTGTCCGTGACACCAGGGTTGGAACTGAATGATCTTAAGGTCCTTTCCAACCTGTCTGTGATTCTATGATTTTATCATGGGTGGATACATAATGCCATTCTAGATGGCATTTTATAGGGTACACACCATCTGACTTTACAAGATGACATCTGTCCACCAAAAAATGAATGGCATGGATGTTTCTTGATCCAACAGTCAAATAAAGACAAGGAAAAATAAAGACAGGAAAAGGATTAAGGAATTGAGCTTTGTAACAACAAAGTTGAACACATACATAAAAAATTCTTATCATAAAATATTCAAATCACAGCAGCCTTTTGAAAACCCTGCATTTTGTGTTTCAGGAACATTTATGTACACAATCCTACCTCTGTAGGCTGACTGGAAGACAGTTTATCTTCATCTGTCTGTGTGGGCATTTTCAGGCCACCGTATTTCTTCCAATAAATCCAGCAAGATGCACACAACCTACACTGCATATTAGGAGGACCCCAAGAATACCACTGGTGAGACTGTGGAGCTAAGGAGAAGAAAACAGCACAGGTGAAGTGGTGCATGCTACATTCAACATAATAAATCCAAATGATGTAACAGATGGGTTTAAATGGCTATAATATATGGCATTAGAAAAGCATTTTAACATAGGTATTTAATATATCTGACATGGAGGAAGCAAGAACTTGAATTTTGAGTTGATTTATGCTTTACAAAAGCGCTCCAGAAGTCAACTGCAAATGGAAATTTCAAAAGCACTTCCCTATCTAATTTTGAACCAAGGACTTTATATTGCCAGGAAGACATTTTCTTCCAGCAGACTACCAAAAGAGTCCTATAAATCCCCTCTTTCTAATCTTACCCAGGTTTATTATGCTGCTTGTTACTTACTAGAATTAGGTTTTTTTTGCTCAAGTCATGTAAAGAGAGTACTTATAAATCAAGATCCCCACATGAAAAGGACAGGCACATCTCCTACTGAAGTCCTATGGAAGATGTACCTATATCTCATATGAAGAGTCTGAGGGAGACAATAACTTAACCTGTTTTCTTTTCCTCTGGTCTTCTTTCCCAAGAAAACTCTTCTTTACAAAAATGTGATTTGATTTTAATTTAATTTGAATAAATTTAACTTAAATTTAATTGGTATTTGAGACAGGTAGCCATAGCCACAGCAATGGTACATGAAAGCTTTTCCATTCTTGCCATTTCTGCAGTTTTTAATAACTGCTCTCATATAACCTATGCTGAAGGCTGCTGTTTCAGGAAGTCCACCAGGGATCATCAGAAACACACAAAATAGTAGGAAGAACTCAACACACCATTCCCCCTAACTCCCAACAACAATGGGGGGACACACAACACCAAACCCCTCCAAACCAACTTAAAACCCCTAGAGCCTTGAAGAAGAACCAAAATTAACACTGACTCTAATATTCAGAATGGGAAGGAATTAACATATCGGGGCCATCATATTCTACAGCTTCATCTTTCTGTGCTTTTTGAATTGTTAAAAAAGAAGAAATCATTAAGTGTGTTTGAATATTAACATTTCATCACTATATTGAAAGCGGCTCTAACTTCTTTCTGCTACAAAAGTCACTGAAAATTACCCTCTGTAGCATGCAAAGGTAGAACCAGTGAAGATTAATATTAGCCAAACCCCCTGAAGTATTAAAAGGAAAGAAAGCTTTACTTACTATAGCAGCTTTCACAAGCTCGACCTATTAGCGAGGCCTGTGCCTGATAAGAGGCTCCCATTGCTCCATTGACTGCAGCAGGTTTCCCACTGTTGCTGGATATTTGATTAGGATTTGGTTTATTGCTTTAAATGAAAAAGAATAAAATGGATTTTACCAACCTTTCGGTCACCATGAAAACAAACCATCTAGCTCTGGAATTCTGATGCGTGGGGACAACATCTATAGAATCTGCTCTAAACCACAAAGCTGGTTTTTATATTCCTGTTGTGTTTTTAGCACCGTCAGAGACTTGCTACATCAAGAGCTGCTTTGATACTCAAATTCACAGATCTTTCCGGTATGCCCTCTCATGGTCAGAGCTACTTGGCAAGCTAGTGAAAGTTCAAATGTCAGGTCAAGCATCAACAAAACCTGACATAGCACAGGGGAACCAGTCAAGAGTTTAGGCATTACAACGTGAGGCTGGATGGACACTGGGTTACGTGGAACAACTAAGAGAAGCAACACTGCCTGCAATACTACAAGGCTGTCCAGCCTAAAAGATGCCATGAGATTATTGCTGCCTCCTATCTCAAGCAGAAGCGCATACTTCCACTAGCTGTAGTAAATGTGAATGTCTATAATCCTGGCAAAGGTCACCTGCATAATATTAGGCTGTTCTGCCTGGGTTCTGTCCTAAATTACTTTCAGAGAAGGCTGAAGAACTGGATTTGCCTTTTTTTTCTCTTCTTTTGGTTATGTTTTGGTTTTTGTTATTTTACCTACTAATACTTCAATGAAGAAGGACTTCATAGGCCAGTTAATTCAGGGAGAATCAGTATACTCACTAGGTTAAGTACAATATTGCCAAACTCCAACTTTGTGGGTGTTAGTCACCCCTCTGACAAACTGCTCTCTCAATACAATGCAGGGCTGGATATACTGAGCCCCTGGAATTATTCATTACTTTAGGCACCATAAAATATATTCAAGATCAGTTAAAATAACTAACTGAAAAAACCTTTGATGTACCGAGTCTCTGCTCTAAATGCCTGTAAGTCTGCCTCCTACCTTCGCCTTTTTCACTACATTCGGTGAGAGACACAATTTCCAGATACCCTTTTATCAAGTACCATAGGCTCAAGGTACAAGAGTAGGGATTGAGACATGATTACATCTCCCATGTTACGATTTGTTGCTTCGCTGCCTTCAGTTCAGTTCCACATGAACTGAAAGGGACTCATTGGAAATGCAGACAGAACATTGCTTTTACAAGAAATACCTCACAATCAAGTTTAAAAAGGTATTGAGCTCTGAGAATCAATTCTACTCAGATTTCAAATACAATAAATCAGCCCTGAAGCAGAGTGGCAGCAATCCATTTGCCCACCAATGCCCCAGATTGCACAGTTATCAAAGACTTGAGAAGTCCTACCACCCCCATCCCATTAACTGGGGATTTTCTCTTGAGGAGACAAAGACAGTAAGAAGGAGCAAACAATCCCACATTTTCCGAAGAGGTTTTGCCACCCTGTGCAACCAGTCCCTCCTGAGAACACACTGGCAGAAGTCTTGAACTGTCCACAAGGGCCAAGGAAATCAAATTGAAAGTGCATTCTGTAAGGACTGAGCATCTTTCAGTTTTCCTAAAGCAGCCACTTCCCTGAGGGAATGAGGGAACACCCATTACCAGAGATTTCAGCTTTTTTTGAACAGCATCATTTATTAGAGACCTGAGCTTCCAAACTCCCATTTCTCCAGAGATGAGATGAGAAGAATGAATTTAATAGTCTGCTGTTTGTGTTATTAAACCTGTTTTAGAGAGAAAAGTCTGTATGCGATATGGAAATGAAGTTCTATTGTATGCAATCTATACAAGCCATTGAAAAACAACAGTGGATTTTTAAACTCTCATTTGGTATTCTAGTATTCCATAGTACAAAAACTCCAAACAATGGGAAATTCACACATATGTAAAGTGAATATACCCACAGAAAGCTTAACACAACATCACCTGTAAACATTTCTCTTCTCATAATCTTGAGGAAATTATGAACATGAAAGAGACATTATTACCTTGTTCCTGTGAAGTACATCTTAACAAAAGCAGGTATAGCATCGAGCTTAAATCTTAAAGAACCCTCAAAAGAAAACAGATTTCACTGATAAGACTTGGCCAAAGATAAAACATGTGGGGCTGTGAGCTAGCTACCTTTAATTTGCAGCCAGAACATCTCTTGTTCCTAGCTGAAGAACAGATTGCATCAGCAAGATAAAACTGTAAGGGGAAAGTATCTCATTTTATTTAATGTAACTACATTAACAACTGCTTCTATTCTGAAATACTGCATTTACACAAATAGGAAGTATTGTGCTGCAGGGATTGGAAAGCAACTGTTCTGGAGAACCTGCTTTTTAAATAGCAAGGCCTTTCTTGCATGTGACAGCCCTCATAGCACTTGATCACCTTTGTGAAACTTCTCACCATTCCAGACCAGGCAGTCTGTAGGTCAAAGACAAAGGGCTCAGTGAAGTACGAACGTTTCACTTATGGTAAGAGCTTGTGATTTTCTGATTACATCTCTATATATTGCCTGCATGTAACAAATACTAAGAAAGTAACGATTAAAAAGACGACAAGAAAATACCATGCAATGTAACTGCATGTTACCATTTCCATTTTACCTGTACATCCTTCAACGAGAGACTTTATTATTATACTCACTAGGTGGGGATGTATACTTGTTTCAATTTGCTTTCTGCTTCAGCTGCTTTCAGGCGTTTCTAGTTGAAAAATTAACACATTAGAATAGTTTATTACATTCAAATACAAGATTTCATAAAATTGCACACAATCCATCTTGAAACCACTTCTAATCTGTGATTCCACAAGAGCCTCCAGAGCAAGTGCAGAACTCAACAACATGAAACCCATACAAAATCAGCTCTGTTTTTATTGTTAGTCTGAAATTGTAATATACTGTCCTCCCCAGTGAAACTCCCACGGCTCACATACAACAACCAAACCATCAACTGAACAATTACAGCATGCACAGATACACCTACATAAACATTGTGGCCAACCTTAATTGCAGAATAAGTAGAAAATAAATGAATGAAATCACACACTATGAGTTCCTCATCAGTTGTATAACTCTATACATTTTGTGTGCAACATCCAACCTGAGGCTAGCGTTTTAAAAGCAGTAGAAAGAAATAGAAATGGAACAGTCAAGACCACTGACTGTTAGAAATAACTAAACATCTGTTTCCATTAAGTGCCATTAAAACTGCAGCTCAAGAACAGCAGCGTCAGGACAGCTACACTACTATCAAGATAGTCTGTGAGTTTCCTGAATTATTACTTTCTTCATACTTGCAACAAATTCAATACAGGTTGCACTCCAAGTACTACTGCTAACTTCCAAAATGCTGGTTCTGATTATCACCATTACATTACACAAGCAGCTAAGATGACAAGTATTTCAGCAACAGGCACAACAGACATGGCGTTCAGGTGTCCACTGGTTAACTGAAACATTTGTCTGTATATAAAAGATGGGAGGAAAATCTGGTATTTCCATTCGTTCCATACTCCAGACATTAATTCTGCTCACTAGCTTAAAAAAAAAAGGAGAAAAAAAAAAGGAGTTGAAACAAGTTTTATTACAGTGGGGAATAAAAAAAGGAGGGACGTTGATATCCAGTGGTAATTCTTACCACTACCTGCCTGCCTCTCAAGATCTCCCCTTTCTTTATCAGGGATCTAAAAGACAATCTTCCGTTTCTCCTACAACAGCCAGTTCTCCCCCCTGCTATGCTCTTTATTGTCTGATACCCAACCCCTGCAAGGTTCACAAACCAGGAAGATATTTCCCACCTTGAGAAAAGTCATCAGCAAAAGACTGCTCCCAGAGCTTTCTGCCTGAGCCATGAGGTGAGGGGCAGGTTCCAGCTTTCTTGGTTGTGCCGCCCCAGTTAAGCTGCCTCATGGAAACAGCATCTCTTTCCCATTTCAGAAAGCTGGCTCTGTCCCATCCACCACCATAACTCTCACATTTATAAACACTTCAGCTTTGAGGAGCAATCCATGACAAACAAACTCCTAAGCAGTCTATGCCGCCGCAAATGCAGTACAAGAGCCCTTTTCCATTCAGGTTTCTGCTGTTCACAGATGCCTCGTTGTATTCAGTGCTACAGAAGCAACTTCCACATTCAGTGCGGTTACAGTCTTTCCCCAGCACCAGGCTCAGCATCGCTGCACTGCCTTCAATAGGCCCATAGCAAAATCACAAACATGATATGCTCTGCCTAGGTCAGTTTTTACAGGAGTAGGAGCAGCAGCATCCTGCACCGAGCCTCATAAACTGAGGTTTTAATCTGAGAACATTTCACAGCCCCAGCAGAACAGGTCTCAATGGTGAACTCTTTCCACTTAAAAGGAAAGCTTCAAACCACAGGCTTTCCACAACTCTCTCCTTTTTCTTTGTTTTCCAAGTGAAAAAGCACCCGAGACTGCAGGTCAGCAGGTAACGTGCTCCACGGAGGCTCCTGACAGACTGGTGAATTTATTCACCCGTTCCACAAAAGGATGAATACATCTCCCTGCACACCTATCAAGATCTTCAGAGCAATGTGGAAAAACTCCATAAAGAGGAAAAAGTGGGGAAAGAGGTCTTGCAGCACTGTCAAAATGTAAAAGCATTTGCAAGAAGCTGCGCCAGTGAGAAATGACTATACACATTAATTACATTTCAGCACACTTTCAGTACTGGCATGGGGCTTGTAAAGAATGCAATTTTGGCAATTGCTTTCCTCCTTTATTTACACTGAAGCAAATGATATACTGCCTTCTACAAAACAATCACACAACGCCCTTTCAGTAAAAGCTCTATTTTTTGCATTAAAACTGTGGTTAAACACTGCTCTCTAAAAGCAAAAAAGACTGTTACAGGTTGAATTCACACTGACAGATCAACTGAAGGAGAAGAAAGGATGCAGGAACAAAGCTATCAACAAACAGATGCAATTTCTGAGATTAAACCTCTGCCTGTTGAGAATCAGAGAATGAAAACAGGTAAAGTGCAAAGGCTGCAAGTTGGTCTGATCTCAAACGGTAACTATTACAAACAAGTCTTACATACTGCACTGTAGGGGAGGTCGAGCTACACTAACCCAGCTTTTCATCCAGGCTCTACCAGTTTGAATCAATTACCCTTGAAATTGAATGCTATTTCTTTTTAGGATCTTCTGTGGTGACTATCAACTGGCAAATACCCCAAGAAATTAATATTTCCCTGTGTTAAGTACTGTTTTCCACAGTGGAAATCAATAAATGAGAGGGAAATGGAACACAGTGTTGCTGTACAGTGATGCAGGTATCCTTATGTAGGTTCTTCCCTTTTCCTGCTGAAAAGTCTTTTAGCATTGAGTATTTTAAGAAGAACACCAGATTCAGCAGAATTTGCCACTTGGCCTTCCTCATAATATATCATGCAGTGGTCATGGTAAGCGCTATATCATCAAGAGTGACACTCAAGGCCTGAATTAGTTTTGCTAGACAGGTTCAGCTCCGAGAACATTAACACATCTTATTTCCCTTCACCTTGCCTTGAGGGAACATTCTCTGAAGGCAAGGTGGCAGCAGGAGCACCTTCACTGCCATTAAATCACCACCTTCAGACACCTTTAGCTATTTGCACATTTAGTACCAATTATGACAAGGAAACCTTTCTTATACCTGACACAGTGCAGCCAATTCACACAAAGAAATAAAGATAATTAAAGAACAAATCTTCCACTTAAATCACACCTATCTAAAATTCAAAGACTCCATTTCATATATAAGTTTCAAGTACCCACATTGACCTTTTCATCTTTTGATTCCCCCAAGCTGCCCTACTCCTCAAGCGCTATATTTAGAGAAGAATGACTCTGAAATTGCCACTTTTTAGCGAACTTCTTTTCTCCCTGAAATGCGTTCAATTATCACAGCTTGCTCTGGTGCGGAGAAAAAAAGCTACAGATACTTTTTTACTGAACTGTATTATTTTTACCAGTTTAGAACAAACAAAAGGGCAGGATGAAATTCTGGTCTCTCATTAGGAAGGATTACAGAAATGTTAACCAGGGTAACATTTAGATGCATCCATTATTTGCAGGACAATGAAGATTCAGGCTGAAAGTGAGGAAGAAATTGTTTACAGTGAGGGTGGTGAAACACCGGCAGAGGTTGTCCAGAGAGGTGCTGGATGCCCCATCCTGGAGACACTCCTGGCCAGGCTGGATGTGGCTCTGAGCAACCTCATCTAGTTGAAGATGTCCCTGCTCACTGCAGGGGGGTTGGACTGGATGAGCTCTGAAGGTCCCTTCCAACACAAACTATTCCTATGATTTTATAAAAATGAGGTATTTGGCCTACACTGGTTTTGTTATTGATAATCATATTCATGACCCTGAAAGTACATGTCTAAAGCATTCAACATTGCCATGTTCAAAGTTCAGACCTTTCAAGCTTACTGTGTTACAAGTAAAACACATGCATTTATAAACACATTCAAGATGTAGATGACCATAAAAGTATATGCTTTCCTTGTATGTGAGGCTAAAAACCTAATCCTCTGAAAAGATAAACAACATACCATCATGCACCTTGATCACTGTAATAACAGACTCCTAAGAAAGCCCTAGAGAACTTCAGGAAGGGAGTCTCAATCTTTCACCAACCTCTCCAGAGCAACTCCAGGAAACAAAATCAGCCTCTGAGCAACCTAAGAGTGTCAACACAAGTCAATTGCCACTTCAACTTATCCTTAACTATGCTTTCAGTATCAATAAAATCTTTTCATCTCATTCTTCACAATCATCCCCTGCCAAATCCTTAAGAGCTAACAAACAGCACAGCTAAACTCTGCTGGCAACACCTTTCTAGGATAAAGATTAACAGCACAAAAGAAGTGAAATGACTGGAAACAAACCCAGAAAAAAACATCCCTTCTCTATAGAAGCATGTTCTTCTTTATTTGTGTTATCCACAGAACTAAAGTCCTGGTGATAGTCTGAGACTCTACCACCTAGTAAAACACTTTTTCCCCTACTTTCTGTGACCTAATGAGATTTTGTTAGAAACACCACCAAATAAACCAGAACAACCTGAAGCAATCATCCTTCTGGCACAATGGAACAAGATCTGGAGCAGTTCCAAAGATCCAGCTTACAATACAGCTGCAATCATTACAGCACAGGATTTATTTTCGAGGTGCTGTACACAACACCACCACTATTATGCAGCAAGAAAAGGAGCTACAAACTTAAATGTTAAGTCTTAATGAGTATTTAAAAATATTTCATGTATCTAAACCAAGGAGAAAATATACAAAGAATATAACATATCAAAAGCACCCACATGGAAATTTTCCTTAAACCTGCTTAAAATTCAACAGTCTCAGTACCCAATATAATCTTATATTTCTGCTCCAGAGCAACCCAAACAATTGAACATTCCATCAGAAGGATGACACATCCACTGTGTGCAGAATGTTTTCCATTTGGATTTTAAATCCTGGTAATGCCAAAGTAATGCTTTATTGTGGAATACCAAATTCCTAATGGTAGCAGCCACTTCACCACAGCGTATCTTCCCTTTTGTTTCAGTTCCACTAAGAGCTTTCAAGCCTACCACTTTTGCTCTGCAGCCCCTTTCCTTCTTATCTCATACTGCAGCAGGAACCAGGAATCTTGGAATCACAGAACAGTTAGGGTTGGAAAGTACCTTAAGATCATTTAGTTCCACCCCCCTGCCATCGGCAGGGACAGAGTTTTTATGGCTCGGCATGGCACGGCTGAACAAGGGAATTCTGTCTTGGCAAATCTGAATTTCAAAGAATATTCTCCTGCCATCTGGGAAAACCCAGTTTAGCCCAGTCAAGCACAGCAATGTTTAGCCCAGTTCACACCAGTTTAGCCAAGCCCAACCCAGTTTAGCCCAGTTCAGACTGGCTTACCCCAGTTAAGTCTGGCTTAGCTCAGTTCAGACCAATATAGCCCAACCCAGCACAGTTTGGACCAGTTTAGCCCAGTATAGTCCAGTACAGCCCAGCTCACGCCACTCCAGCAGAGTTTATCTCAGTTCAGACACTCTACCCCAGTTCAGCCCCGTCCAGCCCATTCCAGCCCATTTAGCCCAGTGCAGCCAACTTCAGCACAGTCCATTCCAGTTTAGCCCAATTCAGCCCAGTTGAGTCCTGTCCAGACCAATTTAGCCCAGCCCAGTTTAGCCCAATTCAGACCTGTCCAGACCAATTTAGCCCAGTTCAGCAGGGTTTAGCCCAATTCAGAACAGCCCAGCACACCTTAGCCCTGTTGAGCCTGGTTTAGCCCAGTTCAGCCTAGTTTAGCCCAATTCAGATCTGTCCAGACCAGTTTAGCTCAACGCAGCCCAGCCCAATACAGTTCAGCCCAGTTTAGCCCTTCCCAGCCCAACACAGCACAGTCTAGGCCAGCTCAGCCCAGCCCAGTTTAGCCCAGCCCAATTTAACCCAGCTCAACCCAGTTTACAGCCCAGCCCACTCCAGCTCAGCCCAGGCAAGTTTAGCCCAATTAGGCCCACTTTAGCTCAGCCCAGCCTAGCCAAGACCTGTGTAGCCAATTCAAGCCCAGTTTAGCCCACTTCAGCCCAGTCCAGCAAAATTTAGTCAAATTCATCCCAGTCCAGCCCCATTTAGACAAGTTCAGATCTGTCCAGGCCAGTTTAGACTAGTTTGGACCAGTTCAGAACACTCTAGGCCAGTTTAGAAGGATTCAGCAGAGTTCAGCACAGTTGAGCCTTGTCCAGCCCAGTTTAGCCCAGTTAAGCCCAATTCAGACCAGTCCAGCCCAGCTTAGCCCAGTCCAGCACTATTAAGCCCAGACAACAACAGTTTAGCCCAGTTCAGACCTGTCCAGCCCAGCCAACAACAGCTCAGCCCAGTTTAGCTCAATTTGTCTCAGTCCAGCCCAGCCCAGCTCAGTTTAGCACAGATTAACCCAGGTCAGCCCAGCCCAGCTCAGTCAAGCCCAGTTTAGCCCGGTCCAGACAAGTTTAGCCCAGTGCAGCTCGTTTCAGACTTCTCCAGCCAGGCTCAGCCAGGCCCAGCCAAGTTCAGCCCAATCTTATTGCTGTAAAGCAGCACACAATACAAGCAGCTTAAAACGCCTTCACAGCTATATGATGTATCAGAGGATTTGACAATGTGCCCTGTGAAGAGCACAAAGACACCTGTCTAGAGCCTCAAGTATTACCATAGGCCTCCCACAAGAACACAAACAGATTTTTATGCTTTAACATGTTCCCATTAAGAATATGGCAGACTGGTTCATAGTGAAATAGTCATTAAATTACCTGCTGCACGTATCTGTCAGTGGTTTTCCACATATAATAATACTCAATGATGCTCGTCAGCGACTTCCAAGGGAGCTGAAAAACATTTGTTACAAATTAAAGTGGTTCCAAGTAACTGCAAATCCACATCTCATTAACACAAGTTAAAATCAAGTACAGGTGATACACAACTACCAAAATGTGAATGCATTCAATAACTACATTAAAATCCATATGCAAATGAATACATATTACTATTAATAATATACAACCTTTCCTTATAGATAACAGGGATGAAGAATTACAACAATATCACACATCCAAACCCAACTGTAATTTATTCTGTTTAAGCTATAAGGTTAAACAAAATGATCACAACAGAACCCAGATTTCCATCAGGAAACACAGAAGGTAGTGTCTCTATTATAAACAACATCAGGGCTAAAATAACTCATCTTGACAAGACACCGTGTTCGAGTCTCATGAAAATGCAACAAAATACAATGGTTACTGCACTCAGTTCACATGTTTTTCAAGCCCCAGAAGGACTCAGCCCCTAAGCCAATGCCACTATTTTGGCATAAACCTCCCAATACTCTCAACCACTAAACAAGAACAAAAGGATGCTAGGGACAAATGTTACCTTCAGCATCAAGAGTGGTTCTGACAACAAGTGTTTCACAGAGTGGTTTTTCCATCACCTGGAAACATGTGCACGGTACTGCCTAGATGCATGCATTAACACTAATATTCTTTGCTTTCTAGAAATGAGCATGGTATTTTTAGGGAGTCCCAGAAAATACAGGTGTGGAAACATCTTGCTAACCTTACTCACCCCCCTCTGGGGCTTTCTGCATGTCTAAAGCCAAAAGAGTAGGTTCCTGGACCTTCACTGAAGTTCCTATAACAACAGAGGAACACTTATCAAGCTCAGCCTGCCTGTGTGCAGGAGCTCACAGCCAGTTTTCCCCACTCCTTGCTTGTGAACACTTAGAGGAACCGAGCCTGGCTCCCACCTCCGCCTTTCAGGAGCTGGGATTCAGGTCCAGACTCAGCCACGAGCTCTTTTCTTGGGCAGTGTACCAACAGCGTGTAAATAACTGTCCATCTGCATTTAATTAAGAAGCTGTAGCTTAACATATGCATAAGTTAATGTTTCAATAAATAGCAACATGATTTAGTTTACTGAAATCCTTTAATTATGCCTTAAGAGAAATCTACCCAAGCAAAGGCTAGTGATAGAAATGTGTTTGTATGAGGTGACAGATGAATTGCTTCTCAGTCTCTAGGTCCATATTCTTTGCGGCATCCAGATGAAAACACTGTCACCACAACTACTTGCCATTGCTAACAAGTACATTTCAGCATCTCCATACTTGTTTTCTTTCCTGAGCACCTCTCCACACACTTATGCTACAGATTACCTTTGTCATTTCTTTAGAAAATACTTAAATCTGTTTTAACTATGCTTGTGACACCAGTGTGCTCATTCAGCAGGCATCTACAATTAAACAAAGAGAAAATTAAGGTGCTTGTACTGCATAACCAATAATCCCTTCACATTCAGATTCCCAACTCAGAAAACCTATCGGACACACTGAATTTGAGCATCCCGTATTCTATTTACCTACACACTTCAACGACAGCACAAGAAAGCACGAGAATTTTCTAGAGGTTGTTCCGAACTGCCAGAGAAGCTGTGAACAGCCCCAGAGTAATGTACTCTTATTACCAGATTCTATCAAACACCGACTGCAGGAGGAAATTAGCAAAGAGGTGTGTCCTGGGCTCGGCAGTAGCAGTCGTTTTTCTCCTTCTTGGTAGCCGGTGTGGAGCTGTGTTGTTTTTTTTTTCTTTGGACTTTCGGCTTGTGAGCAGTGTTGATAACACCAATGTTTTAGTTACTGCTTAGTACATT